>CAIGQW010054073.1:10392407-10407871 GCA_903798125.1 Danio choprae | reverse complement strand
ATATAGTTTAGTTACATTAGTTTAAACCTATAAAGACCTAAACAAGCATACATATATACCATGCAAATATTTACTGTTTAGCAGAAGTGTTGAATGTTTAATGAGCCAACAATGCTTCTAAGTTCCAATTTTAATTTGTATGACAAATTGGTATTTTACATTTATAATTTAGAAATAAAGCACAATTTCCGTGTGTTCAAGAGATCAGACGTTCACTTTCCTGAAAAACATAATCAAATTTGAAATAATATAATTGTTAAAAGATTCAACCAGAGAAAGCACTGTATGTCTTTTTTTTTATTAAATGGTTAGTGATACAGTCTTGTCAAACAGTATAAGAGGCCATTAATAAATAATTATGTTAACAACATTTCAGAATTAACTAAATAAATTTTCCAAGCATCACTATATGCTAAGCCAATGTCATGTGGATTTTCTGTTGCACCTTAGATTATTTGATAAAATTGTGTCCATAATAGTTTATTTGCACATCTTCTTATTGTATAAAAGTAAATACAGTAAAATTAAAAACAAATCCACCTCAGTTTAATATAAATCTTGGATATGTAGATTTAAAATGTTATTTTCATCTTGATATTTCCATCCAGCATTTTTAATCCAATATTCAAAAGTAAATGAATAGATTGCTCTTGTAAGTGAGGAGTGTGACAGATTAAAGCTTCATGATTAAAGTTTAATGACACACAACGTATAACTGGGGATATGGTGGAAATAACACATTTGTGTAAATATTCATGACACCATAAAAATGACAAAAATGGGGGAAAAAAATCTATATTTACTGTGGGCAAGTTTTTTCAAGTGTTGAATGTGTTCAGAGACACTGAAAGCTAAAACTACATGCATCATATAACTTGACCTTGAATGAATACTCAGTGGGATGTCATTATATTTGGCTGTGTTAAAGTGAAGTCTGACACCATAATGACTGCAGCGCAGAATGTGGCCTGTCGTGGGCTCACAGCTTACTGTAACCTCTGTTGTGTCTCTGTTCCCGATTAGAGTCAATACTGAGGAAACCAGATACTCAGCTTTCAATCTCTTTCTCAAGGTTGATGGGATTTACAAACATTTAATGTGAAATGTATGCAGTTCTGTGGCGTGCATGTGTAAGGGTGAAAGTTAAGAGGAAAGAGACATCTTATGGACAAACTACATACATTTAAATTTTTTACATGCTCTTTGCACTATATCATGTATTTGTCTATGGCCAATAATCTATTCAAAGTCATTTCCCATGAATCAGTTTATTTTAATCATTTTAATCATCTTGCATTGCAATGTATAAAGAAGCAGTAGGGTTGCACCTATGTGGGTGTTGCAGGACAGAATTATATAGATACTATAATGGTCATAGTCGTCATTCTGACAATTCTCATAGGTCATGTTGCATTATATTTACATTAAAAGCTTCTACTGGTATATTAGAATCAAGCTTTGAATATATTCATTCATTTTCTTTTTGGCTTAGTCCCTTTATTAATCTGGGGTCGTCACAGCGGAACGAACCGCCAACTTATCCAGTATATGTTCTACGCTGCGGATGCCCTTCCAGCTGCAACCCAGTACTTGGAAACGTCCATACACACTCATACACTATGGACAATTTAGCCTACCCAATTCACCTATACCACATGTCTTTGGACTTGTGAGGGAAACCAGAGCACCCGGAGGAAACCCAAAGCAAACATGGGGAGAACATGCAAACTCCACACAGAAATGCCAACTGACCCAGCCGAGGCTCGAACCAGTGACCTTCTTGTTGTGAGGCGATCGTGCTATCCTCTGCACCATTGTGACACCCGCTTTAAATATATGTTGTCATATTTATTTATCACTAACACAATTTATGATCTTTTTGGTAATACAACGTATAAATGTGTATAAAAGTTTTTTAAAGACATGTCTACCTTTTGACCATCTTTTTTAAAGACATGTCTTCTTCAAAAACAAGTTACCACAGCATCCCAATTCACATACTTATACTATGTTCTAAACATGCTTTTTTTGTGAAGAAAAAGTACATACTTTTGAGTGTGTAACAGAAAAGTATGCAAGCTCTGGCACATACTTTTTCCTTATTAACTGACCATTATGTTGCTTAGTTACATCATCTTGTCACATCATCGACATTTCCTTTATATTTAATTACCTGCCTTATTGGAGATGCAGCAGCAGGTTAATCTGCCATTCGCAAGTCTTTCATGCAGATAAATCTCTTCAGGTCTTTGGATATTTTTGTCCTCGCTGTGGCTCTTTTTAAAAGGTTTGGGGAATGAGTCTATAGATGCTGTGAGTGCTCCTTTCCCAGGATGATGTTGATTATCCATTGGGTGGCCGGCCACAAACAATGATGGCGAGGGCTTCTTTCTCCATGGCTGCGTACTTGGTTTTGCGGATGTGAGCTTCCAACTGAAATAAGTGACTGGATGCTCTTCTCTATTCCGAACCTGGAACAGGACAGCAACCAGTCCTGTGTCAAAAGCATCTGTTTGGAGAAGGAAGGGACAGCCAAAATCCGAAGCATGAAGAACCGGGGTGGACATTAGGGCTTTCTTTAACATCTGAAAGGCCTCCTCTGCTTTGTGTACCATTGGGTCTTTTCCAGCTGCCCCTTCTTGGTGAGGTGGGACAGGGGACAGGCTACCAAGAATGCCAACCCCAAGAATGCGCGTATCTGGGTTTTATTCTTCGTTCGTTCAGCCTGTTGCACGGCCCTTTACCTTGTTGGGCTGTGGCTTGATCAGACCTTGTCCATCTTGGAAACCCATGTAACAGGCTTCTGCATAACCCAGATGACACTTTTTGGGGTTGGCTGTTAGCCCAGCGAGACAGGTGGTCCTCCCAACACTCAGAGTGGATAACCACGTCGTCGAGGTAAGCAGCAGCATATTCCTGGTGGGGCCGGAGTAAGACATCCATCAGCCGCTGAAATGTGGCAGGTGCCCTGTGCAGCCCGAACAGAAGCACCCGGTAATGCCAGTGCCCAGTAGGTGTGCTGAAGGCTGTTTTGTCCTTGGCTTCTTCAGCCAGGGGCACCTGCCAGTAGCCTTTTGTTAAGTCTACAGTAGTGTGCAAATGTACCTGGCCCCACCCAGACGTTCTAGGAGCTCATCCACTCTGAGCATATGGTGTCCGTAGAAGCTGGAGATGTCATTTAGCTTGCGGAGGTTGTTGCAGAAGCGGAGAGTGCCGTCCTGCTTCAGTACCATCACTATCGGGTTGGACCAAGGAGTCTGAGATGGCTCGAAGATTCCTAACTTTTTCATCCTTGAGATTTCCTCCTCAATAGTCGGGTCTCTGGTAACTGGTAGGGCCGCTGGCGGACGATTTGTCTAGGGGGAGTCCAGATGTCATGCTCCAATATCGTGGTTCACCTGGGACAATCGCTGAACACATTGTGGAATTGACTGACCAGGGTCTCCAGCTCTGTCTTCTGACCCGCCGACAGCTGTTCTCTAATCATCCCTATCGGCGGGGAGCTTTGGGTGAAGGCTGCCAGATCTCCTCAGGGTGCTACCGATTTCTTCAAGAGGTTGATGTGGTATACTTTTTCTTCGCGTTATCATCCTGGCTGGCAAACCTTGTAGTTGACTGGCCCAATTTTCTCCACAATGGTGCCTGGCCCCTGCCAGGATGCCAAAAACTTTGCTGTGGTGGTGGGGACTAGAATGAGAACTTAATCTCCAGACTGGAACTGTCGGGGTTGTGCGGGCTGGTCATAAAGTCTTTGCTGGGTGCGTTGGGATGCCGCTAGATGTTCTCGGACCAGAGGTATTACACGGTCTATGAGCTATGTGATGGGTTCCTGCTTCCATGTCTCTCTAGTCACATCAAGCAGTCCTTGGGGCTGACGCCCAAACAGCAGTTCAAAAGGAGTAAACATGGTAGATGCTTGAGGTACCTACCTGATTCCAAAGAGCACATACGGAAGCATGAGGTCCCAGTCACGCACAATGGTAAACAGATTTGCAGAGTTGTTTCACCTGGAGTAGCCGGCAGAGGTCGGCCATCAGCCGGGACATAAAAGGGGTGGCCTGGTTAGTCAATATCTCTGAGGGGAATCCCACTCTGCTGATGAACTGGAGTAGTTCTTTCGCGATGGACTTGGCGTTGGCTAGCCAGTGGGGAAATAACCTTAGGTGGCGCTGACAGGTGGCGCACTCCCAACAAAACCTCTTCACCTCGGCCTCTAGGCCGGGCCAGTGAAAGTGATCGCAGATGTGCTGGATGGTTTTCTCATCTCCCAGGTGACCTGCCATCGGGTGGGAAAGCGCCAACTCCATTATTGGTCCTCGGGTCCTCAATATAACTCCGTCTCGGTCCTCGGGACTACAAATAGGAGTTCCTCCTCCCTCCGCCGCTGTCCGATACAGTAGAGCAGACCTTTTCTGCCCAGAAAATAAGGGAGAGGGTGAGGCCCCCGCAAACGCACTTCTTTGTTTATCATGCGGACTATTATGTGGGCCCAGCAGTGGCCCCGTTGCTCCTTTCCAAATTCTCCCCCTGTGATTATTCTCTGAAGAAGATTAAAGAAAGGATTAGGGTCATAATGTGCACACTCACCCTTTCGTTCGCTGTTAGTGGCCACAGTTGGATGGCCCCCTTGTTTCCGTGGATGGCTTTGTCTTCTCCAGCGAGATGCAGCTGGCTGGATCGTGGTGGTGAGGAGCTGCTCAAAACTTGGATAGTCCCTCCCCAATAGGATCGGTACCGGTAGGTCTCGAACAATCCCCACTTCCATCGACCAGGAGCCTGGATCTGCTGTCACCGTCACCTGACATGTGGGGATGTGGCGCGTTTCTCCATGCACACAGGTTATTGGTAGCGTCACTCGGGACTTATGGAGAACCTGAATCCAGTACAGCACATAACTCCTTTTCTCCCACCTTTACCAAGCTCAAGCCCCTCGAGACTGCGGTTCTGCAGACTTTCACTCATCAAGGTGGGAGAAGGCCATTGTTCTCGCTCTCCTGCATCCCATGCAAACGAGGCTTCCGCCAGCTCAATCGCCTCAATCAGCTCAGCCAGACTGGTAGGATTCCACATGCTTACGGGGCATCGCAGTCTTCTTGGCAGCACTCTGAGTAGGTGGTCAATTACCACTTGCTCAGCAACCTGGGAGGCAGTGGTATTCCCTGACAGCAACCAGAGATGCACTAGCCTGGACAACTGAGTGGCTTGTACACGAGCAGAGAGTTGCTCATCATACAATCATTGCCGGAACTGTTGGGCTGCACTGATGGGAGAAAGCCCAACTCTCGCCAGTATTTCTCTCTTTAGCGTATTGTAGTTCTCATTCTGTGGGGCTTTCAGTGATTAATACGCCCGTTGCACTTCTCCAGTCAAAAATGGTGTTAAGAGGCGAGCCCATTCTGTCTTGTCCCACAGCTCTCTGGTTTCTATCATCACGAAGGTACAGTATGTAGATATTATTCAATGTCATCCAGGATGCTGAGATTTGTAAGTTGGTGGTGGGCAGTGCTTCTGGGTCTGGAAGCGGCACTCGGGGGCTCCATAGGCTTTTGACCATCTGCTCAGTCCTTTCCAGTCTGGCGGCGATCTTCTCTGCGAGCTGCTGCTGCCATGACATTACTTCTGTAAGTTGTTGCACTATTTCCTTCATCTCCGGGGAGAGAGCATGATGACAAGCTGCAAAACAAGAAACAAATGTCAGCGGGTGATGGAATCCTTAATTTCACTCCTCTTAAGCCAGCATTCTCCACCCATGCAGTGGGGAGGAATGAAAATGCAGACACAGGTTGTAAGTGAACACACCCCTGAAGGATTTTTTTATTTACAAGTGCAGGTGAATAAAATGTGCCGTAGGTGAGTGAGTGCTACTTTCCCAGGATCACACATGGTTTGGATCACATGAGTTTGTAGTCTAATCAAATTCACATCCAACCTGCAATGCATTGTGGGCAATATTAACAGTTATAGTACGGATGGTTGTACATTTCGAATTTCTACCAGAAACAGTTAACCGTCCGGGAACCTCTGTCATACTCATTTCAACAGACTAAGATTTAAACACATCAATTATTTTTCCGAATACAATTTAGGATGGATAGTATGCAAATTGGAATGCAGCACATGTTTTGCTATCAGAAAGTTATGTTTTTGCTAGCAGGAAGTTAGGCAACAGAGACAGGCAAAGGGAAGGGAATAAGTAGTGGAAACAGAAATGCATGCAGCCAGTTTGACCGCTAGGGTAATTCAAAGTAGAAATAATCAGAACTACTTTGTGTTTTGTAATTTTATTAAAGTAACAACAGCTGCGCCCATGATTTATGTAAATATATGTTTTGTTTCTTTTTTCCTTTTTCTCTTTAAATATTGACAATCGTAATTACTATATATTGTGAAATATTTGAAATTCTGACTCTCAGATATGGTTAAGAACATTTAATCATTTAAACAGCTTAATAATGATCAAATTACAACCCCGTATTTTATTGCAGACAATACAGCAGCACTTTTTTTTTATAAACATGTATTTCAATTTTGGTTTTTGTAACACTTTTTTTTTTAATGTAATAAAAGCATTTACCACTTTTTAATGTTGCCATTCCATGGATTTCATGGATCACACTGTGTCCATTTCTCCCCAAAAATATCTAAAATATGGATTCATCTGATCACAGTACACGTTTTTACTGTGTGATGTCCATCCCAGATACCTCCAAACCCAGAGAAGTCAACAGCGCTTCAGGACACTGTTAACATAGGGCTTCCTTTTGGCACAGTACAGTTTCACTGGCATTTGTGGATGTACCTACGTTTTGTGGTAGTTGACAAAGGTTTGCCAAAGTAGTCCTGAGCCCATGTGGTAAAATCACTTATAGATGAATAATGATTCTTGATGCAGTGCCCCCTGAGGGTTCGGAGATCACGATTGTTCAGCTTGGGCTTGCGGCCTTGTCCTTTAAACATTGAAATTACGCAAAAAAACGTTGAATTATGTTATGCACTTTTGAAGTTGAAATATCCAAATGTCTTCCTATCTTTCTTTGAGGAATATTGTTTTTAAACATTTCAATAATTTTCTCACATATTTGTTGGAAAACAGGCGATCCTCTGCCCATCTTTACTCCTAAAGGACTAGACCTTTCTTGGACCAAATCATAATTACAATCACCTGTTGACATCACCTGTTCTAAATCCTATCATTATTTGACTAGTTTACCTGATTACTAGCCCTAAATTACTATTGTGTTGAAATGTGTTTGGAATCACCAAAATTGGAATATGTGGATGAGGAAACTCAGATTTTCAACTAAAATATCTCAATTTGTACTCAGACGACAATGAGGGTAAGTAATCACTAACATAATTTTCATTTTTGGGTGAACTAACACTTTAAGTGTTTGTGTGCTTTACACCATAACGACATCTCTGATGTAAGTTGTCTTGTTTCTACTGTATGTGAGCTCATGTCTTGTAATGTGTCCTCAGAGATCGCAGCACCTCACACTCCTCCCCAGTGCTGTTTAACTCAGCTCGCACTCTGCCTCATTCTCCTCCATGTTGTTTAAGCAGGAAGAGAGTCTGTAATTAAAAATCAAGAGAAGCCACAGTTGAGAGTCATAATCACCATTATTATCATTAGTGTAGAGATGAAAGTACTCTTAAATTTCAAGTACTGCAGACCTCCGTCTGTTCAATTAGTCTGAAGAAGTGTGTGTTTGTGTGCGTGTATTCATTTGTGTTTGCAAATGTCTGGCTTGTGAAAAATTTGGAAGAAATAGGCCTGCCTTTTAAAAATCCAACCCAATCGGTATGATGTTTGGTTCAAATTTGTATTTGTGTGTGTACAAACTACACAAAAACATACATTCCCCAGAACATCTTACTGCATCTCTAATCGCAGTGAGAGATGACTGTTAAACGCACCGGCAGTTTTTAATATGTGTAGGTCACGTGTCATTTGCCCTCTCTGTTCTCTCATATACTGAATTAAGGCCTAACTCCACACATTTTTATGATTCGACTCTCTTCTGGATGTGGTATGAGGCGTATCTGACATGCCTGTGATTTCCCATGTGCCCAATGACTGTTTGTTTCCTGTCACACTCCCATTCTGCTTATCGGCCTGTGTGTAATGATGGCTTCTTGAACAGCTGTATTAAAGAAGAGGTTATGCATGGTTATCAGATTATGACAATTTCATTTCCTCAAAGCAGAAATGTGCTGACAGTTAATGAAACATCAAGATATGACACATTTAAATTGTAAGCCATTCGAATATGTTTCTCCCTTATGGCTCTGGTGTATGACTTATGCCACTGATGTCAGGTAAAATCGACCAGACAAGGCTTGAGTGTCATAGTTCTTTAAGTTTCAATAGACAATCACAGGAAACTATATTAAACTGACCTTTAAGTAGTATTTTTAATGTATTATTAAGGGTTCTACATCTGGAGCATGGGACTCAACACTTGTAAACAATTGCTCCATCGGGCTCTCGGCCCATACTCATCACCGCTACCAAACTGACCAATCACAGAGCTTGCGTTAAGTGTAGTTACATTTTTTGAGAGGTGCGCATAAGCTTCGGCATCAGCCACAACCAGGGTCATGTGACTGCACAAAGGCTGTGCCAGACCATACACGTGTGCTTGACGCAGAAGTATAAATCAACCTTTAGCCACTAATTTTGTGGTGGCATGTGACGACGTGAGGTGCTTCATTAGGTTACAATTATTTGTCACTGACGCAGAGAGACTTTTTTTTTTGGCATAAGTTGCACGATACATGAACAATCTTGCCTTTCACCCTAATGAGGGAAAAGTAGTGCTTATTTTCCAGTTTGCAAAAGCTACCTTTGAACTTGGATTTGCCATCGTTCTGACTCCTGATCGTTTGTGTGTGCAACTGACTGTGCGTGTGCTTGTGTGTGAACACCCGCACTACTCTGCGTCTGATTGGCAAATGATGGAAATGTACTTTATCTAAGCCAATCATCATTTTCTCAGTTACACCACATTCACAGACACACTAATCATCATCACTGCTTGGTTATGTTTCCCGCCCCAGCCCCGAACACACACACACACACCCACCCCAGAGAAAGAGAGGTCCTATGGCTAAGAGAGACACTGCTCGCATGAAAACCCATTGTGTTCTCAATTATAGTAACACACATTTTATTGTCAGTAACTGTAACAACGTTGTAACGGGGAAAACAGTAATTTATTTGATTACTTGTTACTGGAAAAAGTATTGCCGTTAGTAACAATGTTTATTTATAGCGCCATTATTCTCATCACTGCTCATGAACGGTAGATTAAACTGCCCAATGAAGAAACTAACAACAAGGTCGAAGGGTAAATGCATTTAAGCCTTTTCTAGTGCTTCCGAAAAGAATTCTGTTATTCATTCGAATTTATTTATATTTGTTTTTCAGCTGCGAATTTAATCTGACTCCAATTTTAAGTGACCGTCAAATTTAGACTAATTGTAATTCTAATTGTAGGACCGGATCACATTCATTATTTATGACTCAATTTAGAGTTTTGATTTATATCTGATCCCATACTCTTCAGTTATACGTTCATTAGGGACCATATGCCACTTAGAGTTCCACGCCCTGGGATTGCGGTTCTTCTCGACAATTATCTCGACACTCTGAAGTAAGACAGAGGATGTAAGGTTAATTAATACTCAAGTAGTATGATTGCCCACTGCTCACTCATACTAAAAGAGTAGTAAATTTTGTCATTTCTATACAACTTGCTAATATCAGTGATTTAATGAAGGTCTTCATGCTGCCGTGCCCCACTGTTACGTACAGTCAAATGCGCCTTGATAATCTAAAAAATCATGTCACAAACATAATGAAAGTGCAGACTCCACTTAATCTACTGGATATAAAAGATTTCAGGAGAATCCAGAATGAATCAAAATGTAACACTTTATTTTTCAGATGAAAGTGTATCGGGCAGCATGGTGGTGCAATGGGTAGCACAATCGGCTCACAGCAAGAAGGTCGCTGTGAGCCGTTCAATAAAGGATAGTATAACTGGCAAATTGCATATCTTTGGAGATGTGGTCTACAAAGGTAAAGGAAGATTTGGAGAGCTGCTACAGAGGAAGACCTCCCATCATAAACAGAGTGGAAGACAAGAAAGGGAAATTTTACAACTTGTAAAGGAACGTCGCCTCCTCCGGAAAGCTTGGAGGAAGGCAAAGAGAAGGAGGGTTTGAAGAATTTGTGGGCTCAGATTAGAACTAAGCTCTCAAACCTGAGGCGAGTTGAGAGAATCAGGAATTGCAGAAGCCAAAAGGAGAAGGCAAGGTCAAGCTTCTTCCGTGACCCTTTTAAATATGCTAGAGGCTTATTGAAAGAGAAGAAGAATGGGACGCTCAACATCACAGAACAGGAGTTGGAGGACTTTGGTAGGATGCAGATAAGCGATAGCTTGAGGGATATTCCCCTTAGACCACCAGGACATGTGCCACGCCCTCCAGAGCCATCCACACAGTTTGGCATCTCCCCGCCAAGGTGGCTGGAAGTTAAGCAGGTAGTGGAGCGATCAAGATCGGCCTCAGCTGCTTGACCAAATGGAGTACCCTATAAGGTGTATAAGAACGGTCCACTGGTCTTGAAGCTGTTATGGAAGCTGATGGGTATTGCCTGGAAATTCAAAACGATTCCACCAGCTTAGAGTAAGTCAGTAACTACCTTCATCCCAAAGAAAAAAGACGCGCAGGATATCAGCCAGTTTAGAGGCATTGCTCTTCTGAATGTGGAAGGGAAGGTTTTCTTCTCGGTAATGGCAAAACGTATGACCAGCTACCTCCTGGCAAATAGTTACATTGACACCAGCTGCCAGAAGACGGGTGTTCCAGGATTCCCTGGCTGTGTAGAGCATGCTGCAATGATTTGGGAGCAGATTCAATCAACCAAACGCAGTAAGTTAAACCTTCACGTAGTCTGGTTGGATGCAAATGCTTACGGGTCTGTTCCCCACCAGCTTATCAGCTTTGCTCTCGACTTTTTCTATGTTCCCGCATGCATCCAGAGCCTTATCAATAGTTACTTCATCAACTTCCATGTTTGCTATACATCTGCAGGAATTTCAACTAGGTGGCACAGACTGGAGAAAGGGATAACTGGGAGTTCCATCTCCCCCATCCTGTTTGCAGCACCCTTCGAGATTGTCCTTATTTGTGGAAGACAGATGGTAAGAGGAGTCAAATCTGAGTCAAGCCAGCGAGGTTGCTGAAACAGCTTGAGGAATTGTTAAACTGGGCCAGGATGAAGATAAAACTAGCCAAGTCACGTAGCCTTTCAATCCGTAAAGGAACCAGGAGGGACAACATCTCCTTCTCAGTTAACGGTGAGGAAACCCCATGCGTGGTAGAGCAGCCAGTTAGAAGTTTGGGAAGACTTTAAAGGAATAAGAGAGTTATAAGATCAAGGCCATAAGCCAATCCCAACAAGGGAGATAGACAACCTGGGAGGCTGTTGTTGACAGGGTTGTGGTGTGGACGGATTTGTTGAGAATGCCACAAGCAAGGTTGAGTTTTCTAATCAGGGCAACATATGACACTCTCCCAAGCCCTAAGAATCTGCATATCTGGTATGGCACAGAAGAAAGCTGCCAGCTCTGTGGCCATCCGGATCCTAGTTTACAACATATCCTGGCCAGCTGCAAGGCAGCATTGAGTCAAGGACGATACAGATGGTGTCACACCCAGGTCCTGCGTAAACTAGCAGAAGTCATTGAGGCTCACAGACTGGAAGCCAACAGGGCCACAACAGTAACATCTCATGGTCTTTTCCAGTTTGTGAGGGAAGGGGGTGAGGCGCTTAGCAGCACCACAAAGATGTGGTCGTTGATGTCACCTGGAAGCAACTGGGAGCTGAGAGCAAATCTGAGAGCAAAAAGAGTTCCTACAGCAAATTGCTGTAACCTCTCTTCGGCCACATATTTTGCTCTGGTCCACCGTCGCAAAAACATCATGGTCGAACTAACAGTGCCATGGGAAGACGGGCTGGAGGCTGCATTTAAGAAGAAGGAGAGATATCCAGACCTTGCAGACACATGTAATGGCGCACGTTCACTTATCCGGTGGCAATTGGCTGCCAAGGCTTCTCTGGAACCTACACTCAAAAGCTTCTAAAGTCTATTGGTGTCAGAGGCACCAAATTATCAAGGGCACTAAAGGAGCTGGCAGAGGAGGCAGAGAAAGGGAGCTTCTGGCTATGGCTTCGGAGGAAAGACAAGTCATGGGGTAGAGAAGGATCCTAGGGTTGGCTACAGGGGCTTGGAGGGGCATCTGCTCCACCACCCAGAGATGTTTCGGGATTAAAGGGGCGAAACGATGGGTGGCTCCCGGCTGATGACCCTGCAGCCAGCCTAAATGGCACTGGCGGAGGTGCGTCAGGCAGAAATGCCTTGCAAGTAGTTCTACCTGTGCTTACATCTATGTCTTTTAAAGAGTTTATGTTGTAAACTCCACATGCCTTTAAAAATACAGTTAATTTAAAAAATAATTATTTAATTTTATGTAAAACGTATTGATCTGATAATCCAACTCTTTTTTTATCACAGCAAATTCAATGTGTTGGTCTCCGGTGTGTTTACACCCCTGTTTTGTTAAATATGTTTGGCACAAGTATGGATTTAAATATTAAGACTTCTTTCAGTTTGTTCCAATTCATTCTAACGGTATTGAAGGTTTTTATGCACTTCAGGCTCTTATGTTTCACAGAGACTTTTATGAACCATCTAATCTGTCTGATCCATTGTTTCTACACTTTTCCTTTTTAGAGATTACTGTATGTGTTCACAATTACATTTTATTCATAGTGTCTGATTATTTCCTAGTCTTGCCTACCCAGCACTTAACTTAACATACAGGTTTTTACTCCATTGATGATTTTATTGGCCAAAGACTACTGTAGAAATCATGTTCATAGATGAGCTAAAGTTTTTGTAACTTATTATCATGGTAGTATGACGTAAAGAAAGGCTGGAGGCCTTTGAAGTGAAAAGACAACTGATGCAATTTTTGACGACAGACCAAACTGGAAATCAAGAGTGTATGACATCATTAGTATGGTGATCCAAGACACCGTTCATGTTACTAATTAATATTGCTTTTCCCCCTGTATTTAAACATTCTTTGTATCATTTGGTATAATGTAAGTACATAAGTTAGCGAAACACAGTTGTAGTGGTTTTTAATGAAGAAAATCTTAGATATTGTTCATTTAAGTATCGGCGGTCTATGGAAATGACATGCTAGAAATGAAATGAATGAAATTCTCTAAATGAATGAAAACATCCAGCTTGGTTTTAAATCTGAAAGTGCACTGTGTTTAAAGTTACTGACACTCAGAAGAAAGTCAACTCTTGAAATTGTTTTTTAGCCATTTTGTTGTGACGTCCGAACAAAAAACTTGAACCCCCTCCTTAAATACTGTGACAGATTCTGGAGGGCTGCATTGCATCATGTCTCAAAGATGCTGTGCTCTGCACTGTATAAGAGATTTTTTTAAATTACTGCCTGAAGACATGGGTGTAAGGAATCAATTGTTAAAGTGCATTTTTACAACAATACCACAGTTTAGCCCCAAACTTTGACACTGTTCCCATCATTTTACTGATGACCACTACAGCAAGCTATCCTACAACACATGCAGGTCGGTTGTCATTAAAGGAAGGATCTTTACCAAAGACAATCGATGTGGGACTTTTTCAGACCTTGACAGGGACTTTGTCAGTATCCAGGTAATTCAGAAAGATTCCTTCGAGTCATATTTACAAATGTATTCCATTGCAGATAAAGAAGCATTCTTGTTCTCTGTAGCATGCAAACTATGTATTTACTTGTGTGGGTTGTGTTCGCTCCGTGCAGCTTGTAGTTCTCTGTTCAACCAGGTAAAGCAGTTGTCACACCAGAGACGGAAAGCACTATGAAACTCAATATTCCTTTCAAAGGCTTGAGCTGTGCTAGCCAAAGTACAATGTAACACCCTCACCTCCAACACTCTTTGGAACCAACAAGCTTGCACACATGATGAGGTCAAAGTTCGAATTAGTATAACTTACAATATGTACAAAATACATGTACATACATGGACATCTCATACACGTACCATGTATGCTTGTTTCAACACTTGAGCCACAGTCCAGTAATGGTGATGGGCGTTCCATTTCTGACACATGCTACATGAAGTGGAACAATCACAACCGACTCGGTCATGAAACCAGTCACTGCAGATTAGCATCACACAAAGGAGGGGTCTGGAAAAATGAATCAATGGACACATTAAATGGGAATCATTGGAATAATATAAAAGAAAGAAAATGAAAAAAGAAAATGAAAGTGTTTCTGACCTTGCATGCATATCAGCTTGCTGTTAGGTGACTCCTCAAAACATAATTTGAACCCTTGATAATCCACAATTTTAAAATACCTCTAAATTATGACTCTCATTCATTTATTCATTTTCTTTTCGGCTTAGTCCCTTTATTAATCTGAGGTCGCCACAGCGGAATGAACCGCCAACTTATCCAGCATATGTTTTACGCAGCGGATGCCCTTCCAGCTGCAACCCATCACTGGGGAACACCCATAGACACCTATTCACACTCATACACTACGGACAATTTTGCTTACCCAATTCCCCTATAGAGCATGTCCTTGGACTGTGGGGGAAACCGGAGCATCCGGAGGAAACCCACGCAAACACGGGGAGAACATGCAAACAGAAATGCCAACTGACCCAGCCGAGGCTCGAACCAGCGACCTTCTTGCTGTGAGGCGAGAGCGCTATCCACTGCGCCACCGTGCTGCCAATTATGACTCTATATAAATAAATATAAATTATACTCTCATACACAGAAAATGTAATTCATGAATCTCTGATCTAGCTAGAGTGCATATTATAACTAGGAAGTGTGACCACATTAGCCTGGTTCTGTCAACACTGCATTGACTCCATAAACAAGAATGTACAGTATGCATGCTGATTGTTGTAAACTTTAAACTTGTTTAAATTAATAAATCAATTAAATAGCTGAATCACACCCTACAGCACTGACTCTGGTATTGAACTGTACTGGGGGGGGGGACAGGGGGGAGAGAGAGAGAGAGAGATCCCTTTACAAGGACTCACTAGGGTGGTATTTGCAATGTTGCCTCTTGACTTGGCTCTTCATATTGATTGTATCTGCTGAATTAGCATTTCACCTTACTTTTTCTCCACAGAGATTGTGATTGCCAATACCTCTCACAAGTCTAGAAACAACTGCTGAAGTAGCGATACAAATCGGGTACTCAAATTAATGAGCACATTTGCATTATGTAAATAGTTCAGATGTTAATTGCCTTCTGTTGGAAATTGAATGCAACGGAACATTACTTCTCTTCACACTTCTGAAATCAGAAAGGAACATAACTCAATATGTACATTTTATATATAT
>CAIGQW010054073.1:10352640-10387407 GCA_903798125.1 Danio choprae | reverse complement strand
TGTGTGTGTGTGTGTGTGTGTGTGTGTGTGTGTGTGTGTGTGTGTGTTTACAAATATTGATAAGCAGCCAATAAAAGAAGCTTGAAGGATGTATAGTAGACCATGAATGATCTACTGCATGTAATGTGCAATTCCAGAACCAGAGTAAGTGGCATGTGAGTACGTGCAAATTTGAACAATATGCCTGTTGTATGAACATCCTTAGCCATACAGTTCAGTATGATACAGAGCCATATCGAACAGCTACAAGCATGATATTGCATTTATGCAATAGTTCAGCAGGACAAATGCATAAATAAATGATGAAAAAAATAACCTTTGGTGTTAACTACTTTTCGACACAGAATCAAATCTCAAAAGCATAGTTTAACAGTGAACACAAGTGTCTGTTACTAGTTCAAAAACTTCATTTTAGAATGAATAAAGTACAACTGAGTTGCTTGAATGAATTACTGTACTGTATGTACAATATTATGAGAGATAAACTGTGAGAATCCTGCATCAGCATTCATTTTTTCAGATCAATCTCATATTCATAATAAGGTGTAAATGTAAATGTCACTGTGGAAAGCAATGCTTGGGAAAGCAAAGCAGATGTCCCATATATATATATATACACCTCACATGTTGACTATTGTATATAAGTCAAAATTATTTGTCCTCCTTTTTTCTTCTTCTGAAGAAGGTCTTATTTATTTTAGTTTGGCAATTTTTTTTAGGTCAATATTATTAGCCCCCTTATTTGTTTTATTTTTTGTCTACAGTATTCAATAACTTGCATAATTAACCTAACTTATCTAGTTAATATAATTAATCTATGTAACTCTTTAAATTGCACAGAGAGAGAGAGAGAGAGAGAGAGAGAGAGAGAGAGAGAGAGAGAGACAGAGAGAGAGAGAGAGTTAGAGAGAGAGAGAGAGAGAGAGACAGAGAGAGAGAGAGAGAGAGAGAGAGAGAGAGAGAGAGAGAGAGAGAGTGAGAGAGACATAGATAGTTTTACATTTGTTTATTGTTCATACTGAAAAATTATTATAATGACATTCTGTTGATCTTCACAATAGCATGTAAACTATCATTAGCAGACTCTATCTGTTTATTATTTGCTTACTATAATTTGATGATCACACATGCTGACAGAAAGTAACTTTGCATGCACATATGATTTATTCCACTAAAACTGCAGTTGCAAAGTTACTCATATAGTCAACAGAATGTCTAAGGGGGGTCACAAAAAGAAACTTACATTCAACTTTGCTATTTCAAAATGCAGTCCCCAATATAGGAAAAAAAAAAAAAACACAATGTACTCCATTGGATGCACATTCTGATTGTGTGTATCCATGAAGGACAGGTTTTGTCTGGCTGGGCATTCAGTGTGACTGTGACACAACAGGCAGTCGGTACAATAGAACCAGAGCCAAGCCAGAAGTGGAAAATGGTGCTACTTTCCGCTACACCCAATTAGGTCTGGAATCCATAGCCTCATTAGCTGCCCCATGCTGGAGGAAAACCCCATTCACCAAACATACCTCTGCTCCTAACGAGACTCTCTCACTTTACATTGAGCTTCCAATTACCTAGTGAAATGTGGATGGTGTCCGGGCCTGCATGGTGGGTGAGTCTAGGTGTCTGCTTATGTGATGACCTTTACTGATGCTGGTTTGCAGTCACAGCAAAAATAAGTTTACAATAAGGTTCTGTTAGTTAATTCGTTTACTAACATGAACAAACAATAAACAGCACATTTATTATTTTTTATTATTATTTAATGAAAATGACATGCATTGATTTTAATAATGCATTAGTAAATGTATAGTAAACTATGATTAATAAATGCTGAACAAGTATTGCTCATTATTAATTCATGACAGTAAACACATTCACTAACATTAATTAGTGCTTCAGACTTATTTTAATGAGAGATCTTGTCAGACATTCACCACCAGTCACACTCTCACAAGATTCCCAGCAACCCGCATCACATTCAATTGAATTTTACCCAATCAATTTACGAAAACACAACTGGCCTCCTTTCACTCGTAAGTCACTCATATATCCCAGCAACTAGCCCACTGCCAGGTATCCAACGCTGCTCTCCAGTTAGCCTCACTTGCTTCCTGCTTCTCAGTTTCAGAACAAGTAGGTTTATGGTATCTAGGACTGGCCAAACCCATTACACTGTGATCTCTCCTCTGGTTATCCCCACAAACAAATAGCCAGACTTAGCGGAAGATCTATGATCTCACATGATACCTCTGGTCATACTGCAATGAGGATTAGGGCAGCTGAAACTGTTTCTTGGAACTCTCTTTTCCAAGACACCACTGGCTTAACACCATTCTAGTGCTTACTTGGATACCAACCATTGCTGTTCCCCTGGATGAAGGAACCCTCCAAATTTCCAGCTGTCAATTATTGGTTTCAAGAGATTGAGAGAGTGTGGGGCTCTACAGAAAGCTGTAAGAATAACTAAAAGGTTTGCAGATCCCCAAAGATCTGATCTGTATGGTTCAATTGCCATACAGAGGTAGATCAATGAAGTTTCCTACCAGCTCCAACTTCCACACAGGTACTGCATTCACAGCACATTCCATGTTTCCTTCATTAAATCCTTAGCTCCTTCAGCCATAGATGACCCTGGATCTCAGCTGAATCCCCCTCCAGAATCACCAACCCTTTATCTACTTGGTCAAGGAGATATTGGATTCACAATACTGGGGTTCCCAACTTGAGTGCCTGATCGATTTTGAAGGTTATGGACCTGAAAAATGATCATAGGTTCCCTGCGATGACATGGCTCACAACATGACTCTTCTAGATGAATTCCATCATACTCACCCCAATTGACCAGTTCCTAGATGGCAGTGGTTGTCCCTGACGTTGCAAAAGGACATCAGGAGGCACCCCTGGAGGAGATGGTACTGTCAGGCATTCACCACCAGTCACACCCTCACCTGATACCCAGCACCTCAGATCACATTTACCTGAATTCTAATCTGTTAGATAAATGATTTTTATTCATTTCCATACATTCTATTTGTATTCATTTTATATATGTTTGCTTTTTAAGAAACCCAAAGTTAATGTTTAATCTTCTTGACATAATCACATGCTCATCTGTAGTTTTCAATCAATTGAATTGTTAAAATGTTCCAGTTGCAGGAATATTGTGCTGATAAACAGTTGAGTATATGATCAATAGAATTCTACCAAACAAACTGTTTAGACCAATGATTAAAGACAATGCTTCATCATCTGTTTGTATGCCTGTATAAAAACTGGCCTCGAAGGACTGCCCTTTGAGCAACCAGAATGGAACCTCTTGTGTTTTTTCTGCATTGTTCCCTTGCTGCAAGAACATTAAATCTTTGAAAATGAATCTTCCTGAGTATTGGAATAATTTTTGATCCTGACATAATCCCTGAAATTTTTGCATTCCACAATCAGCCCTGCTAGAAAAGAAACTCACCTCCATTGCACAGTTGTCTGGTCTACAGTTCACTTACAGTCCAGAGACTTTTCTGACTCACTTCTGTTTGTTCCATGTTCCAGTATTCTTAGTGTTGTCCATTGTCTCCCCCTGGAAGATTTCTGTATCATATGTTCCTCATTCAACATTCCAGTCATTCATCTATTCCATTCATTCATTCATTTTCTTTTCGGCTTAGTCCCTTTATTAATCTGGGGTCGCTACAGTGGAATGAACCATATGTTTTACGCAGTGGATGCCCTTCCACCTGCAACCCATCACTGGGAAACATCCACACACACTCATTCACACACATACACTACAGACAATTTAGCTTGAAGTGCTTATTGCAATTTTGTCCTGAAGTGCTTATTGCGTGTTCACCAATAGCGCATGTCTTTGTACTTGTGGGGGAAACCAAAGCACCCGGAGGAAACCCACGACAACATGGGCAGAACATGCAAACTCCACACAGAAATGCCAACTGACCCAGCTGAGGCTTGAACCAGCGACCTTCTTGCTGTGAGGCAATCGCGGGACAGACGGTTTCGTCAGAGACACGGCAAACTGTAATTGATCATCGTTCATCGTTGTTGCCTATTTATCGCAATTGACTGTGTGAGGACTGCGTGGGATGCTTGAGTGACCTCCGTGCATCATATCCTTTATCCATGCAGAAACAAATTATTGAATGTTTACTGTTTTAAATGGGCAATGTGTCAGACTGACTTTGAATAAGAAAATATTATATTTCTATCAGAGACTTGTCCCTTTGAACACATTTTCATCCTAATGTTTAATTGAGTTGGTTTGATATCAAATTTTACCATCTTTTATGGTAAATCTGTTTTGAAGCATTTCAATTTGTGATATTTTTTTATTTTACAATTGAAACATGTTTGAGGATATTGAAAATTGATTATCAATCAAATATTGATTTTAGTCCCGTGAAACCATCAAATGTAACCTTTCCAACGGACGGGTGGTGGGCCTGTAAATTATCACAATGAGAAGAACTCTGAAGTTACACCTTGTTGTTATGGGAGAGGGAGGGGGTTAGCTAATGTGGGTTTTGACTATAATCGCACTGTTGATTCAGCAACTGGTGCTTCAGTAGGCCCAACAGCTAGCTCCACCCCAATCCTATGCCTAGATGCTGAACGTGTCATTTCTCCTGAGTCTTTAGGTAGTATAATTTCAGATCTGGCTCAGAAAATCGGTGACAGTATTTCAGCCAGCTTTAAACTTGTGCACTAGCCCAGCCCAGTGCAGCCTAATCATCTTCAGTCTGAACAACCCAGTCAGTGTATTGATGCTTCCACTCTGAAAGAGATAGTTCAGAAAGACACTGCACCTTCACCATTCTTCATGGGCGATAAGAGTGATTCGTTTTTTCATCCATGAGTGGGAGGATATGATGAGCAGTTATTTAAACAAAACAGAGTGCAAAACACAATCAGATGTTCGTGATCTCATCATGAGCAGATTAGCTGGCAGAGCGAGAGATGTTAAGGTGTCCCTATGAAGTCACCCTGAACTGAGTGCCAGTAAACTTCTAAGTGCAGTGTTTGACATATTAAAACACAACTTCAGTGATTTGGCTTACTCAAATATGTCCATGGCTGACTTTTATAATACTTTCCCGAGAGCGAACGAAAGTCTCATGGATTACTGCATACGCCTTAACAAGGCCATAGATGTTGCTGATGAGTGCTTGCGCAGACGTAATAAGATCATTGAGGATCCTGCTGCTGAAGCTGCCATGATGTTCATTTCACATTGTCCAGACTTAAGTCTTGCTCTGCCTTTTCAGTTCAAACTGGCTGAGAAATGGGGTGCCGCTGAAGTTCAGGAGCATCTGGATAGTCATCAGAGAGACCTGAAAAGAGTTTTATCAAGAATAGATCACAAAATGCCTCTGTCTGCTTGTAGCCCCTCTGTCTGCTTGTAGCCAGTGCACTGTGTCGACATGCCCTAAATCTGTGTCTAGTCCACCTCTGCAGCCTGCATCCATGCCAGCTCAGTCTCTTCTCTCTGTAAGTCTTAACCCCAATGCTGTTTCATTCTCTCCCAACGCCAGCTTTCAACACATGGTTGGCATGATGGATAGAGTCCTGTCGCTGTGTACTGCTTCTTTAACGTCATTCAGTCAGGTTCACGCAAGCAAAGCTTCAGACTTCAAGACCGACTTAAACTCCGCATGTAGAGTCTGTAAGTCAAAGGAACACACCACATACTTACATTGTAGACGTCACAGGCTGTGTCGTCACTGTTTCAGCCCTGGCCATTTTAAGAGTGACTGCCCTAAATCTGCCTACCCTGTGACTCCCTCAGATACTGCCCAGTTAAACTAACCAGCCCATATGATGAGAGGGGTAACATGGGCAAATTTAATGTAAACTCCCTTCATGGATCCAGCAGATGTCCAAAATGTTTTCATAAATTTCTGCAAGTTATTACCAGAAGACAAAACTGTTTTATACGTGGGGTCCCAGAGAGTGAATGGAGTGAGTGAGTTGTTTTATGCTCCTGTTACAGTTAGTGGCCAGCACATATTAAAGGGGTTATTGGATTCTGGTAGTATGTCTTGCACACTCAGTGAAGAGGGTGAGGCAAAACTGCAAGATAGTGGTCTCCTTCCACATAAAGTGATTCCAAAGAATGTTGTTCTGGTTGGATGTGGTGGACTAACGATGCAGCCAAAGTACATGTATGATTTAAAGGTTGTTGTCTATGGATTCAAGTTTGTCGTTCCAACTCTTGTGGTGCCTGGACAAAGAGACGAGTTCATAATCGGAAGCAATGTGATTAAATGCATTCTGCAAAAAGATGAAATCGCGTGAAGATTCCTGGTAACTTGCCTCCTGTGTTAACAGAAATCCTGAATGAAGATACTTAACCCCAATCCAACAGCAGTGACACTTCGTCGCAACTCTTAACATGCTGACGTTTCTTCCTGTCTAGCAGTAGAAGACCTCACTGTCATGCAGGGATTGAATAGAACTTATTGTGACATTCCCAATTCACTCCCCCCAGAAAATGTCTCATCCCCTGATGCTGTGCAGGTGCTGAAAGATTATAGTCTGGGGGACATTAACATCGATGCATGTGACATTTCTAGGTCGTGGAAGAGAAAACTACCAGCTCTCCTTGTGTGATATCATGATGTTTTTTCAAAGGATAAGTTGGATTGTGGGGAGGCAAAGGAGTATGTGCACAGGTTCCATCTTTTTGATGAGTGCCCATTATGTCTCCTCTATCGCCACGTCCCTCTTCCACACTATCAAAAACTAAGAGAAGTGTTGTCGGAGATGGAGGAAAAAGGAATAATCAGCAAGTCTGTCAGTGATTATGCGTCACCTTTAGTGATGGTCTGGAAAAAAGACGTTAATCTGAGGGTTTGCATGGATTTTCACTGGCTCAATGCTAAAACTGTCAAAGATGCCCTACCTTTAACACATCAATCAGATTGTCTCGCTGCCCTAGGGGTCAATGCCTTTTTCAACACCATGGATTTGACTTTAGGGTTTTACAACATCCCACTCCATGAGACCGGCGATACACTGCCTTCACTACTCCCATGGGGTTGTACGAGAATTATCGTCTCCCTCACGGCCTTTGCAATAGCCCTGCATCATTTATGCACATGATGCTTAGTATCTTCGGCAACCTCAACTTTGCCAGTCTACTGTACTCTACTACCTGATTTGTTGGTCTTCGCTGCATCTGAATCAGAGGCACTGAGACGCTTAGAGATTGTGTTTTCTTGGTTAAGATCCAGCAACCTAAAGCTAGCCCCTAAAAAGTGTCACTTTCTGAGGAAGTCTGTAAAGTTTCTGGGACAGATGATTGATGGTACTTGAGTTTCAGTTGACAAAGAGAAAATGAACGTCATCTCTACTTTTTATATGGAATATTTAATGAAGAATGACAGAGTCACACTATCACAAAATAAAATGTGATTATTTCTTGGTATGGTCCTGTATTACCAAGCCTTCATCCCAAATAGTTCACGGATCGCCAGGCCTTTATTTAATTTGACCGCTGGCCAGAAACGTTCTGCGAAGAATGCAGGTGGCGGTAGGAGAGCAGGCACTTTTTGGGAGTTGACACCTCAGGACTGGACCCCAGACTGTGATGTGGCCTTTAAAAAATTAAAGACGGTGTGGTGCTCGCTCATCCAGATTTCGAATGTCCCTTCCTACTCTGTACTAATGCTTCCTTGGAAGGCTTAGGAGCTATGCTTTCTCAAGTTCCTGTTGGTGAGGACAAGGCGAGACCAATAGCGTTCGCTAGCAAGGCTCTGAGCCACAGTCAAGCAAAATATCATGTACAAAGATTGGAATTCTTGGCTCTCAAGTGGGGGGGGGGGAGGTGTGTGACAAGTTTAGTCACTGGCTTAAAGGCCATAAGTTTATGGTGTGGACTGACAACAATCCACTGACATACATCATGACCAAGCCGAAACTGGATGCATGTTAGCAGTGATGGGTCTCGAAACTTGCTCCATACACTTTTGAGATCAGTATGTTCCTGGAATACTCAATGTGGTGGCAGATGCACTCAGTAGGGATCTGTTCACCAGGCCAGTGAGTCAGCAGCTTTTGTCAGAAGCCTATTCTGATCTATTGAGACAAGTGCACAGTGTTGAGGATGGGAGTGTTCAAGAAGTGTTCCGACTTACCTGTCAACCACAAATGTTAGTGTCAGGTACGGTTAAAGTGGGGCTGGATACATCAATGTCCGCTGATGACGTGTCTTCCATTCTGTCCTCCTGTGATGAATGGTAAACAGGTACTGAATGTAAAGCCGCATCATTTGCAAAACATCTTAACTCATTGATCAACAGTGATGAAGTGTTTTATTCCCTTTCTCTGACTGACTTGCAAGAACATCAGCACAAAGACCCTGTCATTGCAAGAGTGTTTTATTATGTTGAAAACACAGACCATTAAGACATGAACGTACGAATGAACATTTCCATATGTTGTGGATCCTGAAGCAGTGGAACAAACTCTCAGTGCTTAATGGAATCTTGTACAGAGCAATTAAAGACCCGCTCACTAAGCACAGAAGATTTCAATTTGTTTTACCTGAATCCCTGAAACACAATGGTCTTTCTGGCATTCACGACCTGGCTGGTCATCAAGGGCAGCCACGCACTTTGGCCTTGGCACGTCAGAGGTTTTTCTGGCTTGATATGGAGTGTGATGTGCGGTATTATGTGAAGAAGTTTCCCAGGTGCGTCTTCAGTAAAACTCCAGAGCCTGCTGCGAGAGCCACTTTGGAGTGTATTAAAACCACAGCCCCATTGGAGCTCGTTTGCATCGACTTCTCGTCTGCTGAGGATCGACACAATAAATCTGTGGATGTTTTGGTGATCACAGATCACTTTACAAAACTAGCGCATGCTTTTCGATGTCAGGACCAGACAGGAAAAACAGTAGCCAAGAAACTGTGGGATAGCTTCTTCTGTGTTTATGGATTTCCCCAACGCATCCATTCTGATCAAGGAGCTTCATTTGAGAGTGAACTGATGTCTGAGCTTCTTGAGCTGGCTGGCATTAATAAGTCTAGAACCACCCCCTACCACCCGATTGGGAATGGTGGTACTGAGCGATTTAACAAGACACTAGGTAACATATTGAGGTCTCTTCCAGCTAGACCTAAGCAAAAGTGGGCACAGTTGTTACAGACTATGAAGTGTGTGTACAATTGTACAGTTCACAAAGAAAAACACCAGTCCAGCCAATACAACAAAAAAGCCAAAGACCTTCCTCTTGCCATCGGTGACCAGGTGCTTGTAGCCAACAAGGGATGTATAGGGAAACGAAAGGTCGCAGACAAATGGGAACCTGTTGTATACACTGTTGTTTCTGCAAAACCATCCATACATGTCTATAAAATCCGTGACAAAGCTGGTATTGAGCGTATAGTGCATCGCAATCTATTTTTGCAAGTGAACTTTCTCCCTTTGCCTAACACAGACTCTGATGGTCCTGATCTAGAGGTTGCTAGATCACTTACCTGCAGTGTCATTCCACAGTCAGATCTGGCACACTCCGATGCTCTAACTGTCCAGACACACAGTGATGCTTGCCCCTATGTTGAAGAGATTGAGCCTGCTGAAGACCTCTCGCAATCTGACTGCATGTCCAACGTTTCCAATGTAGCTAAATGCGAAAATGATCGCACTACTTATGGGTGCATTCTCAGTTGTCTAGCCAACAGTTGTCAAATTCACCTCTTACAGTGCCGTTGGCTGATGACAACACTGTTGCTGGTGCAACCCTGTCTCCCCTACAGTCTCTCCCTGATTGTGTCCTACCTGTTATACAAGGGCCTGTTGCAGATTTAAATGCAGCTGATCATTACTCTACTAGGTTTGGGAGGATTATTAAACCAGTGTGTAGACTTATTGAATCAATGGTTAAACTTGAAACCCTGTTAAGTTTGGACTCTGGGTCCGCAGTTATTCATGTCTGAATTGAAATTTTAGCCCCAAATTCCTGCATCTTTGGAATTTAGTGTTTTTCTCCTATTTCTCTTTCTAGGGTATCTGCCTTTAATTGACTGTGGTCTACGTTTACAAGGTGTAATGGGTACCTTGATAATGTTTATAAAATGTGCTGAAATCTGGCCAATTTCAATTTCAACATTTTTATGCTTTAATATGGTAGTTTTTTCTGCTGACTGTCTTCACTGATTTTTGGTGTGTGGACCAAGTAATTCTTGTGACCAGTGTAGTGAGTTTTTCATGTTTTCTCAGTATTCTGTGTAATTCTAGGGGGGTGAGTGTAACAGGTATGGAAAGTATTGTTATCTTTGTTTATAGAATTACACAAAATGTGTGTTTTTACCTGAGATGTTTATTGAGTATACCTGAAGTGCTTATCGTGTGCATCTTCCCCTTTAAATTTCTAAGGAAGCTTAAGTTTTTTTTTTATTTCCTGTTTTGCACCCGCCTCTTCCCTTTCTGCACTGACTGCACATGGGAGAGGAGTCAGATTAAAGAGCCGTCACAACTGCTGATATCCGTCTGGATATTCCCACATTAAAAAGAAAACAACACAACGCAGAACCGGTTATACTGAACCCCATTTCACAAGCCTGTCAAAAAAGCCTTCTTGCTTTGCACTACTTCCTGCGTTATATAAGCAATACCAGACAAAAATTAATAAAAATAAATAAATAAATAGAAGCAACCACTGACTGTTTTTGTCAAACTTTTATGTGTGTGTGAGAAACTTCCTTCCATCTTGGATGCAAATCTCAAGTTGTCAATTTAACAGCTGAGCAAAAGCCCATGTTGTTAATTTGATAGCATCACTTTAGAACTATAACAGAGCTATTTTGAAAGTATTCATTGAATATCCCTATGTATTGGTTATTAATACCAAATGGTGTAAAACAAAATCAATAAATCAACTGAGATCTGTCTGTTTTACTCTACCACATCTGGGAATTCATAAACACTGTGTCAGTGTTCTGTTGTGTCCATGTGTTTTTGTTGTCGTCATGTGATTCCTTTGTTCTGTTTTCCCGCTGTTTTCTAATGTTAATTTGTTGCACCTGTGTTCACCCCTGTGTCCTATTAGTTTAATCATTATCCCTGTGTATTTATACCCCTCTGGTTGTGTCCTTCGTTGTCTGGTATTGTATTGTTTCAGTGTTGATGTCATGTCTACGTGTCCTGTCTCATCCAGTGCCTGTGTTTCGTAAGTGTTTGTTAATAAATCCGTGTTATTGTTAAATCCCGTGTTCCTGTGCCTTCATGTTTCCCATTGAGCATGACAGAATATGAGAACCAAAAGTTGCGGCGAGTTTTCCCCCATTTTTCTTTTATATAGCCTTTTGCCCCTCAGTGCTTTTTTTTCACCCTCGTGTTTCCATGGACTCCATCCACCATCCCGAGATTTCTCACCTCCTGCTGGAGCAGGGGGAAAGGAGCCCTGAGGACCATATTTCAGCGACTGTCACGAGCCATCGCCACCTAGAGCGACAGAGCGGTATGCGCCGAGATGAAGGAGCTCGATCCACCGTCCGACCAGGTGTGTGAGCCGGCAACACTACCAAAACGGGGAGTCCTGGCGGACCTCCGCGAGGATAGAGAGAGTCCCGCCCAACCCCCCTTACAGATGGACAGCGTCTGGACACTGGGAAGTTACTCACTGACTTCTGGAGCGCTTTTTAACCTTCCACTGTTTAAGTACAGCCAGTATATTCTGCCTTGCCAACTGTTTCCAGACAGTCTTTTAATTCTTGTGCCATGTAATAACCCCAGCTCCAGAGTCATGAGTAGCTTCCCTCGGTCTCCCAGGACTGCAGCCAGTCAACCAGCTCCAGCTCTGCTGCAGTCAGCCAGGCCCCCAGCTCGCCCTCAAGCTCCAGTAATGGAGCTCGCTTGTGGGTGATGCCTGCCAGCGTCGCCCTCTGGAGGGTGTCGCCCAGCGTCAGCTCCTCCAGCCTCCGAGCTGCGGACTCCACCTCGGCCCTTCGACCCTAAGGCTCCACATTGGCTCACTCCTCCCTCGTCTCCGTTGTGGGCCGTCTGCCCACCAGCTCCGCCAGGCTCCCTCAGCCCTCCGGCTCCACCTTGGTCAGTCGTCGCCCTTCCTTCGCCTCTGGACTCCACTCCTTTGGTTGCGTTGAGCTCCTCCTTCCCTCTAGCTATGCCTTGGTCCTCTGTCGCTCTGGCTCCACCACGGGCTTCCGGAACCCCGCCGTCGCCTTGCTCGGGTGAGCCACCTGGTTCCTCCCTCCTGAAGCTCCTTCCTGTTCCTCCCTCCTAAGACTCCTCCCTGGCACCCTCCCCTTCCACCCTCCCTTTTTCTGTTATTTTGTTTGTGTAAAAGGGGGGGGGGGTACTGTCAGTGTTCAGTGTCCATGTGCTTTTGTTGTCGTCATGTGATTCCTTTGTTCTGTTTTCTAATGTTAATTTGTTGCATCTGTGTTCACCCCTGTGTCCTATTAGTATAATCATTATCCCTGTGTTTATACCCCTTTGTTTGTGTCCTTCGTTGTCCGGTATTGTATTGTCTCAGCGTCAATGTCATGTCTACATGTCCTGTCTCCTCCAGTGCCTGTATTTCGTAAATGTTTGTTAATAAATCAGTGTTATTGTTAAATCCTGTGTTCATGTGCCTTCATGTTTCCCATCGAGCGTGACACGCTGACTCTATAAATGCTAATCAATATGCATGTATACGGTGGTTCTACTGTATTATGCAATAGAGAGAAAGAGATCAATTCTTCTTTCTTCATTCTTTCAAGTCAAACTCACCTTTAGATCAGTCTTAAAAATCATTTGTTTGAATGTTCACTTATGAAAATGATGATTAATGCTGATTATGGTCCATTTCAATATAAAAGTCAAATAAGATTGACTCATAATACAGTCTGTTATGATTGTTATGGTGCTGAAAACACCACAGCTCTTCTAAAAATGCTCAGCTGTAAGTACTTCTCCAACTGTCAGAGCTTTTAAAAAAACTGTGTAAAATACTTTTTATTTTATTTTTTAGATTGTGAGGCTTGTACTTACTAAGATGAAAAGAAACACATTTCTGTTATTTTGCACAATGTGACTTAGTGATGATCTGTGGGAAAAGAATCCGCACAATAACAATAAGCTACACGATTGGAGGTACCATTCAAAGTCAAACATGTATGATAAGTTACATGCAGAAAATATTAGGAAAATAATAATTAGTATGATTGACAACAATATATTGCTTGCTTTATGGGCACTATAATAATAATAATAATAAAGTCATAAGCTGTAAGGTGTGACGTGTCTTGTCTTTTATTTATTTATTTATTTTCAAAAGCGCAATTCTTTTCTACAAAAAAGACAGTCCTCACTGTAACCCGCAGCTTAATGATGTACTGGACCAGGTCCATTACATAGTGGACAATCTTCTACACCTCACCCTAAACCCAACCATCCCAGTAGAATGGGCATTAACTTGGCATTACAATGTCCACTACGTATTGGACCTGGTCCAGTATTTCATTGTGATACAGACTGCAGTGAGGACACCTTGAGATTTTCCGAGACTCCTCATGACGTCAGAGTGCACTCTATTTTTTTCCTTTCTGATTGGCCAACATGGTTGGGTTCACACTAAATGCGAAAGACACAAATTCTGAACATTAGCAGCAAATTTATTACATATACCATGTTGTTCGCACCACAGGATGGTAATCCACCTCTGTTCTCACATTTGCATTTACATGTATACAACGTACTCACAAAATACTTAATTCCCAATTAAAAGTGTCATTATTGCCGCCTGTTGGTTCGGCGTGCCCTTAACATGCATCACAGTGCATTTTTGTTTTTTCATGTGGGCAGAGATTTTTTTTAAACAAAAAACAGGAAAAAACTCTACCTGTGTACGTATGGATATGGCCTTAATAAACTGCACTTGGGTTCTTGTACATTGCCTTCAGTGGACTTTGTTACATAATCATACAACTTTAATGTTTGTCCGCAATTTTAAACAGCAATTTTGCAGAAGCAACACCCATCAAGCACAAGTATTTAAATAATTCAAAAATCTTTTTTTTCCTCCGTTTACTAAATCCTTTGCATTTTCTCTCTAATGCTATAACATTATTAATTTTGTTCTCAGTATTTGGTTTATCTTTTGCAGTTTCCGCTTGACTCAAACTGGCATGGATGTTTGTATAAAAAAACCTGATGATTCATGCTACCACAGCATGGTTTTCTAAAGAGCATCTTGTTTGCTTCAGTAGAAGCAAGGAGACTGACCTTTAGTACAAATTGGATAACATGACAACGTCAGAAATTTTCTTATCTGATTAACGACTTAGAATAGTGAATGATTTCTTGTAGCCCTTTTTTTCTTTCTTTCTTTCTTTCTTTCTTTCTTTCTTTCTTTCTTTCTTTCTTTCTTTCTTTCTTTCTTTCTTTCTTTCTTTCTTTCTTTTTTTAATGCTTTGAACGTGTTTTAAATCCATACAATCTCAATCTCTAAAAGCAGTTTAGGAGCTATAAATAAAAGAATATGATTAGTATAAATTAATTTTAAGACATACATGATGTTGATTCCCAGCCTACAAACACAAAATTAATAAAAGCCCACAAATCATGTACTAAAGTCTCATTTATAATCTCAATGTCTCTTCAGGAGGGATGCAATTGTGCAAGACTATAATATTGATATATATTTTTCTTGTAACTTTATTATTTCTGGGTAATTCTTTAACAACGAGCACTTTTATGTCCTTTGATCATATATCCAAAAATATATATAATTTTGTTCAAATTCCTCTTTCTTTGTCAAACTAACAATAAAAATTACTACCTTTCTATTATATATTTTTCACATTATTCAAAGTTTTCACCTTGTCGCACACCCATAGTTTTAAACTTCAACAATGAAAATAACATTTTAAAATATTATGTATCTGGTAACTATTAATGTATCTTAATTAAGCACTAGTGAAATAATTTTAATATTTTATAGTTATTAATGTGAGACTACTACCAATATAAATTTTTATACAAAATATAGCTGTCACACAGTATCAGTGTCATTTCCACCACGACACTGTAATGTCCCATTAAAACGTTTGTGTGAAAGATTGTTTAGGTGGTTTCTATGAAAATGAATAGTGACATCAGAGCACATGTTCAAGATGGAGGGAATTAAAATTTTCATCAGCAACACATGAAGAAAAATCAAGATAAATATGATAAGGTATTATATTTATCGTCATTTCTAAACATGCTGTACTTTTAAGGTTGTTTTTAAAAACCAAACAAAATGAAGGTAAATAAGGGTATTTTGTATACATGAAATGCTAGCATCAATTCAAAGCTAATCGGTGAAGCTATCTTAAATTTTTTCACAATAAACTCTTGAAATGTCATTTCCACCACTGTCATTTTCACCACACTGCCTCCTGTGGTGGAAAAGACAGCATGTGGTGGAAATGACATTTATGGTTACAAAACACAATTTATATGGATTGTGAAACACTGGCCAATTTCATGGCTAAATTTGAACAGCTGGTGGCCAGTCTTCATTAACTGCACATTCCACCAATAAGATAAGAGTGTGAAGATTTAATTAGCAGAGTAATAGCATAGTTGTGCTTAAAATATTGCAATGCACACACCATTATGTCATATGGTGACATATCAGAGTTCAAAAGAGGATAAATTGTTGGTGTGTGTCTCGCTGCCGCATTTGTGACCAAGACAACAAGTCTTCATAATGTATCAAGAGCCATGTTATCCAGAGTAATGTCAGCAAATCACCAAGAAGAAGAACCACATCCAACAGGAGTAACTGTGGACGCAAGAGGAAGCTGTCTGATAGGGATGTCCGGGTGCTAACCCTGATTGTATCCAAAAAACATAAAACCACAGCTGCCCAACTCACTGCAGAATTAAATGTGCATCTCAACTCTCCAGTTTCCACCAAAACTGTTGGTCGGGAGCTCCACAGGGTCAATATACATGGCTGACTGCTATAACCAAACCTTTGCTCACTGGAGCCAATGCTAAATGCCTGGTTCAATGGTGCAGCAGCCAAAGTCATGGGCTGTGGACAATGTGAAACATGTATTGTTCTCTGATGAGTCCACCTTCACTGTCTTTCCCACATCCGGGAGAGTTACGGTGTGTAGAAGTGTGCCACCCAGACCATTGATGCCCAGAGTCAAGCATGGGGGAATCAGTGATGGTTTGGACAGGAATATAATGGCATTCCCTAGGCCCAATACCGGTGCTAGATGGAGCATCACTGCCAAGGACTACCAAACCACTCTGGAGGACCATGTGCACCCAGTGGTTCAAACATTGTATCCTAAAGGCGGTGGCGTGTATCAAGATAATAATGCACCAATACACAGCAAGACTGGTGACAGTGGTTTGATGAACATGAAAGTGAAATTGAACTTCTCCCATGGCCTGCACAGTCACCAGCAATAAATATTGTTGAGCACTTTGGGATATTTTGGGGGAACGAGTCAGGAAATGTTTTCCTCCAGCAGCATCACGTAGTGACCTAAACACTATTCTGCGAGAAGAACGACTCAAAATCCTTCTGGCCACTGTGCAGGATTGTATCTGTCATTTCTGAGATTAACTGACCAACACCATACAAATGAATTATTGTGCTCTAAAACCGGGCCTTTCAGTTTCATTGTCCAACCCCTGTAGATGTGTAATACTTTTTATTTTAAAATTAATTTATATAATATTTGAATAATAATCAGTTATTCACAGTATGCACTGTTACTTTTCATCTGTTAGACAAATCAGTATTTTTAGATCAATCCCAGCCTTACACATGCAAAATATGTGTGGTTATTCTTAATAATTTTGTAAATTGAGTTTAATAAGTGTGAGTTTAATAGTTTATATATATTTTTTTCTAATAAATATCTAATGTTTCTCTACATTAATTGATTTATTGTCATTTACACAACATCCTGTCATTTCCATCACCACACACATTTTTGAAAAATATTTAAAAAGTTCTTATTACACATTAGGCGTCACTGTGGCGCAGTGGGTAGCACGATCACTTCACAGCAAGAAGGTCGCTTGTTCTAGCCTCGGCTGAGTCAGTTGGCATTTCTGTGTGGAGTTTGCATGTTCTCCCTGTGTTGGGGTGGGTTTCCTCCAGGTGCTCCGGTTTCCCCCAAAGTCCAAAGACATGTGCTATAGGTGAATTGGGTAAGGTAAATTGACCGTATGTGTGTGAATGAGTGTGCATGGATGCTTCCCAGTGATGGGTTGCAGCTGGAAGGGAGTCTGCTGCGTAGAACATTTGTTGGATAAGTTGGCAGTTCATTCCGCTGTGGCAACCCCAGACTAATAAAGGGACTAAGCCGAAAAGAAAATGAATGAATGAATGAATTATCGCACATTAAAAATGTATTCACAATTTATGAGTTCATGCTCTATTAAATATACAAATTCAATTTATTTATTTTCTAATAAGCTCTTAACCAAATTAATATTACATTTTAGAGTGTGACAGTTATACAACTCAGCATTTGGTCCTAAGAGACTAATTTATTTAATTGACAAATGTATAATTATTGTATATATTGTGGAAAGATTGGTTAAACTAGATACAAAAATAACCTTAGACAACTTTGACTGACATAATTTATTTCATTTTGAAATAAAAGGTGTATATTGAGATGTGGTGGAAATGACATGGGGATTTTTTTAAAATATTCACAATTTCTCTTTTTCTCTGTCCTCACTTTATCTCTTTTTATTTGTCCTCTTACAGATCTTAAATCTAGACAAATTGTTTAAACTTATGAGGCTATGTTACGTTTGAACGTTTTTTCCCCTCAACTTCACAAGGCTAAAAGTGCCTGTACTTGAAGAGCTGCCCCTCTATAAACGGGAGAGCTTTAAAACACATTTCTTGATAAACTACATTTCCCATAATCCTTTGTAACACGCGTGGCAATTTAAAGGTTTTCCTGAGTTATCGCTCAAAAGCGCATAGCATATAGAAAAGGGGGACAGAAACAAATTATAATTTTTTTTTTCATGAAAAAGCACATACACTTGTTTAAATATTGAGATGCATTGAAGAAGATGTGTATTCTCCTGAATTCGAGCGCGTTGATCTATATTCAGCGTAACTTTGATTGTCCAGCAGTTTTCTCTTCTCTGTCTCTCCAACGTCAATGAAGTTCCGTGTAGTCACACAGTCGAGCTATCTTATCGCCTGAAAAATGTCTTATAAACCAGTAACACACGTGCTTTTTGATATGGACGGGTTGTTATTAGGTAGGTGAAAATCTGCTTAAAATAAAATTTATTTTGAAACAACTTTTTTAAATATATATTCAGCGCTTGCTTTTCTGTTTGTACATGCAACAAAATCAGAAAAAAACTCACCTCATTCACTTCTCATTCACTGAGTCGGTTTCAGTTCAAATTAAATTAATTGAGATGCAATTCATTGTCATTTTTTTTATTTAATGTCAGTAGTACATTTTCATACCGAATTCACTCTAAAGCAAATTAATTTATCAACAATTTCTGTATTAGGCTATAAATAATTACTGTTCGCATTGTTCCATTTTAGATACATAATGTTTTTATGCATTTGTTTTTTTGCAGATACAGAAAGATTGTATACAGTCTCGTTCCAGGAAGTCTGTGACAGGTTCAATAAGCAGTATACTTGGGAAGTGAAATCCTCTGTAATGGGCAAGAAGGCTCTGGATGCTGCTAGGATTATAAGAGACAAAATTGGACTTCCCATGACCCCTGAAGAGCTCCTAGAAGAGACCAGAAAAATTCAGGAGCGTTTGTTTCCCACAGCTTCTCTGCTACCAGGTAATGTCCATGTAGGGTTGCAACCTGAAGATGATTTTGAAACAGAAGCAGATGAAGGGTCTCAGTGCATCATCTTGACCGCATGTTTGAATCGAAGTCACCATATTATTAAAAGAAGTCAGGTCACCCTGCTGGTTTTAAATTTTGGTGTCCATTTTGTAATGTCTTTTCAGGTGTAGAAAAGCTTGTCAATCATCTACACAAGCATGGCATCCCTATTGCGGTTGGCACAAGCTCAGCAGGTCTGACCTTTGAGATGAAGACCAGCCGTCATAAAGAGTTCTTCAGCCTTTTCAGTCACATTGTGCTTGGAGATGATCCGGAAGTAAAAAATGGCAAGCCACTTCCTGACACTTTTTTGGTGTGTGCCAAAAGATTCTCTCCCCCGGTCAACCCTGAACAGGTAGGATGAAGCTCCTGCACATCTATTCTATTTTATTTTATTCTATTCCATTCCAGTCTAGTCTAGTCTAGTATATTAGCCTTTTACGTATGCAGTGCAGAAAACACACAAAATCAAGGAATCAATCCACACATTGTAATTTTTTGATTTTTGAAATGTATCTGTAATATAAACAAAGACGTGCACAAATACATAATGAAGTATTTTGTTACAAATTACAAATAGATGTTAATCAGATGTATTTAAATAAAATTATAAATGCTGATTTGTGAAATGTACAGTAGGCTTTGATTACAAGACATGTAATTTATAAAAACAAACAAACAATTTACAAGCAATTATTTTAAGAAATGCTGTGTGCACTGTGCAGTATCATTGCTTTTTTGTTTATGATGCTATAATGAAGACAATCTACACTTCTGGTGTCTCCGTGGTTCTGCGTTTGGCAGTTATTGGGAAAAGCTAGGAAATGCACCGAATTTGTTTTCACCTCTTATTGCAGATTCCATGCTTTAAGTTGTCAAAAACTTTAAGCTTTACTGTGTCATGTATATATGGAATATTTAGAATATGCCTTTGAGATGTTTGAGAAAAATCTTTCTAGAAGAGACATTTTACATATGTTTATCAGATCTTTGTACACAGCAGATATTTTCCAGATTGAATCCATTTTACAGATGTGTGCAGGTGTATGTGTGTGTGCTGTCTGGGTTGTTATACCTCCTGTCCCAATTCAAAAATTGTGGCTTGCTATTTTGGTGATAACAATGAAGTTTAACTCTTGCTAAAAAAGCATATTTAGCTGCTAAATAATTTAAAGTCAATACAAACATACAGTAGCTAATTTAGCTAACAAGCTTAATGCATTAATCAACTAGCACAGAACATTATGCAAGTTTTTGAGCATCAAAACTAATTTCTGTTTCTTTTGTCTAGTGATATCTAGTATATTGTTCTACATTTTAAATCTGTTTGCACTGAGCTCCAAATCAGCTTCTTTGTTTATTTCAGTTCTCAACCAGCCCACATAATCCAAAAGAATGTGTCATGTGAATTAATCGCCAAAACTATATTTAGGGATAGTTTACCCAAAAATGACAATTCATTTCATCATTTAGAATTTTCTGTCCCTCATGTGGTTTTAAACCTGAGTTTGTTTCTTCTGTTGAACACAAAATAATGTATTTTTAAAGAATACCAGTTGCTGGTACCCATTAATTTCCAGACTCTAGTACAAAGATTAACATCAACGGGTCCCAGCAACAAGCATTTTTTAAAATACCATCTTCTGTGTTCACCAGAATAAAGGAATTCAAATACGTTTTGAACAAGTGAAGGTTGGGTAAATCATTTTCATTTTTTGGGTGAACTTTGGTGAGCAAAGTAATTGGATTATTTGAGAATAAAATTACCTATTAGATTATGTACATTATTAAAATACAGTCTATCAAAGTCATTACAGATTACATGTAACCATTTTTTTAGTTGGTCTAGGGCAATACAAATTACAAAATGATTTACAAATTAAAATATTTTTAATGCATAAATATACAACTGAATAATGCTAATCTCCAACATAAAAAACAAAAACAGAGTATGTCAATAATATTAACGCACACACACAAAAAATCTGTTAAATATGTTGTTTGCAAGATCAGCGTGTCTGTGTGAATGAGTTGAATAGTCTATCACTATATGTAGTGAGCTCCAGAAAAGCTTCTCTATTTTCCTTAATTTCCATTCACAGGAGTGAAGCTGCCATGCTGCCAAGTTTGCATGCTGGCTGTCACCTCATTTTTGACAATATGTAATCAAGCACAAACAGTAGCTGCTGTTGAAAAGGTAACTGCCCAGCAAGAGTAGATTTGTACATCAGGAGTATACCTAAATAGTTTACTGACATCCTGAAGTATGATGGTATGCTTAATTGAAGTCTCTGGTTTCCTCACAAGCTCTGTAAGGATTTTAAAGTAGTTTTTTTCTAGAGCTGGTTTAAGATACTGTATATTGCTGTTGGTGGTTCTGCTTGATGAAGTGTGGTTAAAATAATCATTTGAAAGATCGTATGCATCACAAATTAGTGTACTCTCAGTGCTAGGTTGTGGCTGGAAGGGCATCTGCTGCATAAAACATGTGCCAGAGAAATTGGCGATTCATTCCGCTGTGGTGACCCCTGATAAATCAGGGACTGATTTAGTGAGTAAATGATGAGATCTTATGCACTACTGTTCAAGTTGGTGAGTAATGTAATCCTTTTATTAAACATTCATTCATTCATTTTCTTTTTGGCTTAGTCCCTTTATTAATTCGGGGTCGCCAAAGCTTAACCGCCAACTTATCTAGCATATGTTTTATGTAGCGGATGCCCTTCCAGCTGCAACCCATCACTGGGAAACATCCATGCACACTCATTCACACACAATTCACACTACATACAATTTAGCTTACTCAATTCACCTATACCATGTTTTTGAACTGTGGGACGGAAACCGGAGCACCCAGAGGAAACCCACGCGAACATGGGGAGAACATGCAAACTCCACACAGAAATGCCAACAGGCCCAGCCGAGGCGCGAACCAGCGACCTTCTTGCTGTGAGGCAATCGTGCTACCCACTGTGCCACCGTGACGCCCTCTTTTATTAACCAACGATACATCTATATTTTAATTTATATACATTTATAAAAAAAGAACACTAAAGACATTTATATTATTACAGTTGATTTATTTTTGAAATAAATCCATTTTTCATCTTTCTTTTAATCCTGAATAAAGTGTTACAAACATACAAACATATAAATTAATCAATAAAATATACACAGAAAATATGTAATGTAGAAGTCATAATAATAAAAAAATTGTGATTACTTTTAATTTTGCACTTTTATTTCTTATCAAAAAAAGCATTGCACATCATAAGAGACTTATAAGCAAAACACATATGTATACTTTAAATTACTTTATCACCCCTAAACCTTTAAATAATTGCAAAAAAATTTTCTGTCAGTTTTGATTCATTTGATATGTCCCTGCTGAATAAAAGCTTTGTGTGGCCACTCTTTCAGTCACCAGAACCCCTACGACTGTCAAGAACCAGGACTAACTGCATTAGACATTTAAAAAGAATTAGTAAAGTCAAATTCAGTGGTCTTTGTTTGACTATCTGCCAAAGTCTAATTAACCTCAACAGACTGGTTTTATCTGTTTACAATAGCAGTTGTTTAAAATATGTAGATGATGCACCTCTTCCCTCATCTTTTACTTTTTTCTGTAAGTCATCAGCTAATTAACAACTTTAAACCCGACTGTTGGATGGAAAAATGAACTAGCATTTTTTTCTTTCTTGTGTAAACCAGCACAATCCAGCTGAATGTTTGCCTTCTCCATTTCTTGTATGAATCTTAGTTGACAATATTAAAATGCAAATGATAGCACTATTAATTTATTCGGAAATCTATATTGTGAGAGAAACAGTTTAAAGCCGCTTGTCTGTTCCTGTAAGTAGCAAGCCGCTCATTTTCTTTTTAATTGCCTTACATGATGCTTGCTAACAAAGTCTAGCAGGAAATAATCAATCACAAATAGGGATTAACTAGGATGCATGTTTCATTTTATACTGCCATAAAACTTGCCTCTGAAAAAAAAATGGTAAAAATAGGCATACAAAGGGTGGAAGAGATTGCCAGAAAGGAGATACAGGACTTTGAATTGACTTGTTTCTTTTGTCCTTGAGGGAATGATATTCACTCCTTCAGGAAGAATGTTTATTTTATTATTATTATTTTGTTCTGTTCTTGGATCAACTTCCTCTAGCACAGTAATAACTTTAATAAGGGAGAAAATGAAGACCTGAGCTTGAAATGGAAAACAGGTCGCAATTGAGAATTGTTTATATTTTAGGCATCTCGCTGTTCATATTATGTACACCACAGAATTATTCACTATATGTTATTCACTGTTATATTTTTTATGTCAGGCACTAAAGCACAAAGGACATTTTTTGACAAAATTGGGCAATTATTCTGCAATTTAAACAGTCTTTTTAGGCTTTTGTTAAAATGTTGTCCTTACCCTACTCCTTACAAAGTAACAATTACAGAAAGTAAAGAGGGAAATAATAAAAACATCCTCAATCATAGCCACAAGCAGCGATAATCAGAGTACAAGCACACAAACTTTAGGTTGACAATGTAGTTTATACAATAGCTGTGTCTCTTTTTCAAGTATAATGCTAGTGTCTGTGTGTGGGGAGTTTTCATTAATTTATTCATTCATTCATTTTGTTTGTGTATGTTTAGACTGGTTCAATGTAACACTTTGACAGTTATATCTATTTTGTTCACAGATTTAAATTTCTGTGTAAGCGACACAGATGAGTAAATATATAAATATAAATATACATACAGTGCATCCGGAAAGTATTCATAGTGCTTCACTTTTTCCTAATTTTTTTTATGTTACAATCTTATTCCAAAATGGATTAAATTAATTTCCTCAAAATTCTAGACACAATACTCCATAATGGAAATGTAAAAAAATATTTTTTTTAATTGTTGCAAATTTATTAAAAATAAAAAACCTGAAAAATCACATGTCCATAAGTATTCACAGCCTTTACCGCTTTAAATTGAGCTCAGGTACATTCTGTTTCCACTGATCATTCTTGAGATGTTTCAGCAGCTAATTGGAGTTCACCTGTGGTAAATTCAGTTGATTGGACATGATTGGAAAAGGCATACACCTGTCTATATAAGGTCCCAGGGTTGACAGTGCATGTCAAAGCACAAACCAAGCATGAAGACAAAGGAATTGTCTGTAGACCTCCGAGACAAGATTGTCTCGAGGCACAAGGCTGGGGAAGGTTACAGAAAAATTTCTGCTGCTCTGAAAGTTCCAATGAGCAAAGTGGCCTCCATCATTTGTAAGTGGAAGATGTTTGGAACCACCAGTACTCTTCCTAGAGCTGGCCAGCCATCTAAACTGAGTGATCGGGGGAGAAGGGCCTTAGTCAGAGAGGTTATCAATAACCCGATGGTCACTCTGTCTGAGCTCCAGCGTTCTTCTGTGGAAAGAAGATAACCTTACAGAAGGACAACCATCTGTGCAGCAAATCACCAATCAGGCCTGTATGGTAGAGTGGCCAAAAGGTCATCACCACGCTAATACCATCCCTACAGTGAAGCATTGTGATGGCAGCATCATGCTGTGGGGATGTTTTTCAGCAGCAGGAATTGAAAGACTAGTCAGGATAGAGGGAAAAATAAATGCAGCAACGTACAGAGGCATCCTGAATGAAAACCTGCTTCAGAGTGCTCTTGACCTCAGACTGGGGCGACGGTTCATCTTCCAGCAGGACAATGACCCAAAGCACACTGCCAAAATATCAATGGAGTGGCTTCACAACAACTCGATGAATGTGGCCCAGCCAGAGCCCAGACCTAAATCCTATTGAACATCTCTGGTGAGATCTGAAATTGGCTGTACATCGTCACTTCCCATCCAACCTGATAGAGCTTGAGAGGTACTGCAAAGAGAAATGGGCAAAAATTCCCAAAGACAGGTGTGCCAAGCTTGTGGCATCATATTCAAAAAACACTTGAGGCTGTAATTGCTGCCAAAGGTGCATTAACAAAGTATTGAGCAAAGGCTGTGAATACTATTGTAATAATGTTCGCGGCCACCTGGCCGCCGGTAAGAAGGAGGCGGAGAACCGACGAATCTTTATAAAAGATATTTATTAATAAAAGGGACGGCAGCTCCTCACGGACACTGCCATCTAAACCAAAACAAAGGGACGGCAGCTCCTCACGGAGACTGCCGTCTAAACCAAAACAAACAAAACATATGGCTGTCCAGGCCTGGACCTCTCTCAGCTTCCTCTGCCTTCGTTCCTCCTCTTATAGTCCAGAGCTCCTTCCGTGGGATTCGAGGCCGGTGTGCGCTGCACCTGTAAGCACTTATGCCTCTGCCTCATTCAATTCCCACGGCTCTCGGGCCCGCCCCCTCACCACAAACCCCCATCACCCATCACAGGCCGGGGGCACCGGGGGGGGGGGGGGGGTCTTGGCGCCACAGCACCCGCGAGACCTATATGAGATGGGCCGAGAGAAAAGGAGTTGGAATTAAAAGGAGGAAAGACAGAGTAGACTGAGAGAGGGGAGAGAGGCAAAAGAAAAGAAAAAAAAATAAATTCTTGGCTCGGTTCTCCTGACACGCTGTCTCCCGGTCCTCCACCAGCTGAGAGATCGGTGACGTGCTGGATCCCTGTGGAGGAATCTATCCACCCGCCCGTCTTTTGGCGTCCGGCGGCGGATCTTCGGGGTGGCGGCATTTCTGGTCTACTGCTCCGCTCCCGCTTTGGTGGATGGACATAGGCTTTGGCATCAAGGCAGACAACGGTGACTCCCCCGGTCTCTCTGGGATGGCTCCCTTCAGCGCTTTCCCTTCCGGGGTGAGCCCCGCGTCCCCTGCCCCTCCCCATGCTGGGAGACGGCAGCAGGCAGATCCTTACCTCGCCAACCCCTGACCGCTCCGGTGCTCTCTGCAGACGGACGGGTTTCTCCCCCACTCGGGTTTACTCCCGAACACTCACCCCTCTCAGCGGCGAGTACGACTGGACAACGCGTCCCTCCTTCTCCCGGATTTCGGCACCACTGTAATAATGTTCGTGGCCACCTGGCCGCCGGGAAGAAGGAGGCGGAGAACCCACGAATCTTTATAAAAGATATTTATTAATAAAAGGGACGGCAGCTCCTCATGGAGACTGCCGTCTAAACCAAAACAAAGGGACGGCAGCTCCTCACGGAGACTGCCGTTTAAACCAAAACAAACAAAACATATGGCTGTCCAGGCCTGGACCTCTCTCAGCTTCCTCTGCCTTCGTTCCTCCTCTTATAGTCCAGAGCTCCTTCCGTGGGATTCGAGGCCGGTGTGCGCTGCACCTGTAAGCACTTACGCCTCGGCCTCATTCAATTCCCACGGCTCTCGGCCCGCCCCCTCACCACAACTATACATGCAATTTTTCATTTTTTTTTAATTTATAATACATTTGCAACAATTCCAAAAAATCTCATGGGTTATTGTGTGTATAATTTTGAGGAAATAAATTCATTTAATCCTTTTTAGAATAAGGCTGTAACAAAAAAATGTGGAAAAAGTGAAACGCTATGAATACTTTCCGGATGCACTGTATATATATATATATATATATTATTAGGCTACAGCTATAAACACATCAAATAGTAGAGTATTTTTAGCTTTGTGATTGGTGATAGTGTAATTTTCAGTAAAACTTTGTGGCCCAGTTCATTATAGACATCAATTTAGCCTCTCAGTTCTCAACAATCTTGAGAGTCTCACAGGATACAGCTGAATGTAAGACAATACGGGTCTTCTGGCAATGTCTTAAAAATAGCCATCATTTAAAGTAAATAGCTGTAATATGGCTACTTAAAAGTAACAATGCTAAAAAATAAGCAGCACTTAAGCTAACTCTGGTGAAGTCAACCTCAAATGGAATATCCATGACCAAGCCAGCATCATGTTAATGCCTTTCTTTCTTTCTTTCTTTCTTTCTTTCTTTCTTTCTTTCTTTCTTTAGTCAACATCACACACAATTAAGTTTAATTATTGTTTATTTATTATTTCATATATTAATTAAATAAATAATTCACTTATTTTCTTACTGACAATAAAGTTAAAAATTCATCTTTTGTGACTGTATTTTGTGAATGATTTGGTATCATGACACGCACTCATGACAAGCACTCCAAATCGCTCCAATTAAATGTAGGTTTAGCCAATGTCTTACATTTATTTATTTCAGGTAAGGTGCTGCCTGGCAAAAAAAAGTTAGAAAAAAATCCATGGACTAGCTTATCAATAGCTCTATTGAGCTTGTTCCAGCATTACAGTCCACCGGCAGGGTCACTGGAGACATGACGCTAAAATACAGATCTAATGCTCCACTGCCATTGACTTACAACACAATTGACTGGTAGAGATCCCATGAGACAGTGCTCAAAACTAGAAAATAGAAGTTCACCAGCATGGCCTTATAAGGGTTTTCAGGATTGCAGTGCCTTCTTTTTGGGGAAAACATTCATTTAATTATATTTTACATTTTGCCAAAGTTTTTTTGTTATTGTTCATAGCTTTCTCATGCACTTTTTCTTAAAATGATATATCATCATTTATATGAGTTATATGTTGATAGTTTACTGTTGGTGCAGTTTTTTTTCCAAGAAAACTGAATGGATTTCTATTAGATTTTTTTGTTTTTGCTGCAGTTTGTAAATATTTTTGATTAAAAAAAGACCATTCCATGCTACATTATTTACGTTATCTACATTACACATACACTACATCTGCATATGATTTGATATTAGTCCAAACCTACATTATATGACCTACATTATCTTCAATGTAAGAAACATCTTTTCTTCTTTTGGTGGGTTTGAAAGCTCTCATTGCCAGAATATGATACAGGTTTGAAACAATATAAGATAAAAAAAAGATAACAGAAGGTCATTGGTGGTGAACTAAATCATTTAGCTATTTTACAAACATGTTGTAGTAGCACATTGTTACTCTATGTTTGAGTATCAGTGTCCTTTTTCTATGCTGTATTTTTATATATTTTCTTTTTACAGCTAGATCACTTATTCTAAGGGCATTTTCACACATGGATGCATTTGCTTTGTTTACTGAAACAGGGATTGCAACTGTTACAATGTTAAAATCATAATTTCTAAATTGATAAAAATAAGTAAATTTTAATTTGATTGGTCAGAGGTCACCGGTTTCAGTATGCCACTGAATACTGATAAACTAACTCTCAGGAGATCAGGAGGCTTTTAAAATAGATGTTGCTATATTACCTTATCATTTTGACCTATAATCAGAGCTTAGCCATATATGTCTTGGTTGGTTATTCAGAAATCTTCTTCCTACCAAATTTCACTTCGTATTGATTCCAGGTTAACCCATGATTGTGTCAGGTATTAGAAAAACAAACACTGCTATTTTTCTCTCTGTGTTTGCAATAACTCATTATGCATTGTGATAAAGACTGGTTTCTTGGTCTGTTTAATTGCAGTACTTTCAGCAAGTAGGCAAGTCCAACTCCATCATGTAATCTCAGACAAAAGGTTTTGACTTAAAGGTTCTAAAACAACAAGCCAGGTATGAAAGCATGGTAAGGCTTTGGAACCTGGCGCGTTTTCAATTGTGACCTTTAACACTCAGATTAGAAGTCAATCTGACCCAATGAACAAATCATTTATTAAATAATAATTGAAAGGGAAAATTTGTTACATAAAAAGGAGCAAGAAGTGTGTGAGCACATTAGTTATTGAATTTTGCCTCTTCATCTTAAAATGTTAAATCATTTCTTGCTGACAAATCTTTGATTCCTGGTCTGACTGAATTACATTTTATATACAAAATTTAATTTAATATTTGAAGAGTCTAGATTAAAAACAACCTATATGTGCCATTTGAAATATTCTTCTAAATTGAGCATTTTTAGCCTTGTATGTTTAATTTCAGTTATTTCACTTTAAATACAATGAAAAGAACATATTCTGCCATAAAAGTGAAAATACTGAACCTAATGCTTGTTTTAGAAAAAAAGAAAACAAACATATTGCACTTTTGGCTTTTGCATCTGAACTCTTCATTTGCAATTTAATATGGTGGCTACTGTCTACAGTATACATATAGCTTCCTATAAAGCCTTGTAGGGCATTCTGACCAAGGACTCTTGCTTACAAATTTGTAAGAAAATGCTCTAAGTTTAGTCATTTTTTCCCGCTTTTCTTTGTATAGACCAGAAATGTCTAAAACTCTCATTAAATAGCTTGATAAAACTTAGTAGCTTGATAAAACTTAATAGCTTGATAAAACTTAGCTTTTTTAGTAATTGATGGATTGATGATTTGCAAGAAGTGATTTGGGGTATTCTTAAATTTGATATAGCTTCTGGTTAATAAGAAATTGACCAAAAGGCTCCTTTAATATCCAACAGGTTCATATTTTTTATCCCTTTTAAATTCATGCATTTGTTTTATATTATTTCTTTAAACATTAGCAGTCTTTACTCGTTATGTTCACAGTGGACACTAAAGGGTTTGCTAATCCTTTGGATTCACAAACTGAGTAATGATCTACTAACTGCAGGAGTTGACTCACAGGTAGAGGCCAATTGTGTCCTTGTTAGATCAGTTGTTTTTCCATCTGTGCAATCTTAGAACTCCTGCCACATAGGGACTGAGTACTTGAGCAAATTGAATTTGTAGTTTCCTTTACATAGATTCATTTCGACACTGCGTCTGTCCCTTTGGTGCAATGATTGTCTGAAGACTGCAATGAATTTATATACACCAACAAACAGCAATGTATTGGCAGTTAGCACTTGCACTGCCCACTGAGATGTTGTTTCACCACCAATGTAGTCATAATTAGATGTCATATTATGTGATTTTCTTTTTTGTAAATGCACACATGTGCTGTTCTCATTGGGCACAACTGTCAGACATCCATCTGGCACGTTAACATATACAAATAGAAGCAGATCATAATGTGTGTAAGGAATTGCTTTTGATGGGCTTAAAGCATATATTTATAGGTACTTGTGCATGCAGATATTTTGCTCTTTCTTCAAAAGTAGCGTAATACCAGTAATATACTGGTGAACTTCTCATAAAGCAAAATTATGAGAACTGATTATTAATATAAAAAAATCCCTGTGTAAACTCGGTTTCTAAGCAGTAATTTGTGAGATGGAACCTTCAGGCAAATTTCTTCAGGAAAACAAGTCACCTCTGGTTACAATGTTATATTTCCTTTGGATTTTAGGAGTTTTTAATCTTATTTATTAGCTCAAATTTAATGGTCTTCACCGTTTAGTGAATTTGATGGTGTTCTGTAGTGTTGCACATTATTCTCATTTTATTTTGTGTGGGAAAAAAATATATCATGATGCTGTATGTGTGTTGTGTGCCTTGGTTTGATGCTTAATAGCTTTTCTAACCACCCACACTGTGACAATTTTAAGATGAAGGTGCTTTGGCGTTCTTTCTTTATGAGGAAAGAAAGATTACTGCATGAATTATTAATCCATGCAGAGCAGGAGCTCTTCTCTGCATGGATTAATAATTCGATGGCCTCTGATTTTGTAGGAATTTCTAACATGACTGTGCAGGGGTATTTACGAAGAGATGAGAGTGATGGAAGATATCTTAAGTGGTAATCTTTTACTATCATTGCCCCCTCACGGGAAATAAGGCCTAAGTTCCTATTTCCTATGCCTACTTTAATTGTTAAGTGTCATAGGACATGCTCTGTCCTTATTATCCCGTCCGGTTCTCCAGGAGTGGTTTGTATATTAGAGAAAGTTTCTCTAAAAGAGCAACACGGTTGAGCAGCGTGTATTTTTAAAGATGTAATTTCGACCGTACGTTTCTGAATGCGGTGGTTTCCTGTCCCCGGATGATGGACACGATCACTCTGTTGCATGTCTGGCGGTCCCCACGCCGCCCCTGTCTGCTCCTCTGGCTAAGCAGCAGTGTCGAGCACCCCATAGGTGTCAAGCGGCCCTGCACCTGTGTGCCATTCACATTCCCGGCAAGCTCAACTGTGCAACCGATGCGCTCTCACAGCAGCTTCCACGCCCGGGAGAATGGAGGCTTCACCCCAAGTCTGCTCAGCTGATATGGGCGCGTTTCAAAGGAGGCCAGGTCGACCTGTTTGCTTCCTCCGAGAGCACCCATTACCTGTGGTTTTATTCCTTGACCGAGGCCCCCATCCACACGGATGCAGCTGACCTCGGGGCATACGCGTTTCCCCCAGTGAGCCTACTCGCTCAAATACTGTGCAAGGTCGAGGAGCAGGTCTTGCAGGACTTGCTAGTCTCTTGCCCAACCGGACCTGGATATCAGAACTCTCCCTCCTCGCGACGGCCTGGCAGATCCCTTTGAGGGAGGACCTTCTTTCTCAGGGACAGGACACCATCTGGCACCGACGCCCAGACCTCTGGAACCTCCACATGTGGTCCATAGATGGAGCGCGGAAGACTTAGGTGACCTACCGGCTGCTGGGGTTAACACCATCACTCAGGCTAGAGCACCCTCTACGAGGCATGCCTACGGCCTGAAGTGGAGTCTATTCACTGAATGGTGCACTTCTAACCAAGAAGACCCCTGGACTTCCCAGATCAATGTTGTGCTTTCTTTCCCTTAGGATAGGTTGGAGAGGGGGCTGTCACCCTCCACACTGAAGGTTTACGTTGCTGCCATTTTTGCTGCCATTTTTCGGTCGCGTTGGCATCGATCAAGAAGGTCGGGGACCTGGAGGCATTTTCGGTCAATGATTTGTGCCTGGAATTTGGGCCGGCCTACTCTCACGTTATCTTGAGACCCCTGCCTGGATATGTGCCCACGGTTCCTACCACACCCTTTAGAGACTAGGTAGTGAGCCTGCAAGAGCTGCCCATGTAGGAGGCTGACCCAGCCTTTTCTTTGCTGTGTCACGCTCTGCGATTTTATGTGGACCGCACTCAGAGCTTAAGATCCTCTGTCTTTGTCTGTTACGCCAGTTGGCAAAAGGGAAGTGTCTTATCCAAACAGAGGGTGGCCCACTGGATAGTGGATGCCATCTCCCTCGGGAGTGAGAGCACACTCGACTAGGAGTATCGCCTCCTCCTGGGCATAAGCATGCGGTGCCTCTCTAACAGACATCTGTAGAGCTGTGGGCTGGGCAACACCTAATACATTCGCAAGATTTTATCATTTGCGAGTGGAGCCAGTCTCCTCGCGTGTGCTGGATAACGCCAATGAATGAGGAAATTCGAGCATACCATATGCTTCACTCAGCCTTGGTATAGTCTCCCCCTCTTCAGGCGGGCTCGTTTCTTCCCTCCCTGCTAACCATCCTTAATATGTGTACTCCCCCTTTCCAGGGTTCGTCCATATGTCTTTCTGCCACCAGGTCTCCCCATCTGGGCAGCAGGTGGCCTCCGCAGCGTCCTCCCCATTTGGAACTCGCACGCTTTCCCAACGTACTTTTGTGTTTTGAAATTCCTGAAACTGAACTAGGTGTATTTTTCTCCCCAAAAAATATAAATAAGCCTTTAAAGGCTTCACAGATAAGTAAGGTAAGTTAGGGCCAGGGGACACGTTGGAGGGCTGCATTCACTGGCATTTTATTGGCCCATTTTATTACTAAAAAGAGGCAGGATAAAACAAGACAAAGTCATTGATAAAATGAATGAGTGCTCCATATGTTAAATTTATGTACAGACATGTCATGTTTTGATGTTCTATTGGTCTCATGCATTCATGTGACATGCATTTGCAGGTCATTTTTTGTCATTTGAATGACACCAGTGAATCAGAAGTCAATGCAGGATTGGAAAGATAATTTCACCAGCAAGGAACGGTTAATGAAAAGGCTCTGGAAAGCAATTTAGAGGCTCTCTAACTTCTTTAGCCAGTAACCAGTACAGGAAGAAAAAGAGAGGTGCAACTTTGGCTCATTGAAGACCAGTCAAGCTGCAGTGAGCTGCACTGGATCATTTGAAGAAGTTTAAGCGTGCAAGATGGGAGTCAAGCCAGAAGAAGCATTATAGTAGTCTGGCCTAGAAATGACAAGAGATTGGACCAGAAGTTGGCAAGCTAACATCAGACAGGAAGTGTCTGATTTCTCTGATGTTAAAAGTTGCAAACCTGCATGATTGTGCTGTGTTTGCAATGTGCTCTTTCAAGGACAACATTTTTTTTAAGCTAGTTGTTTTACATAAGCTTATATTACACTTACTATGTATGTAGCACTCTTATTTTGAAAACAGAAGATGCAGGGAGACCAATAAAGTCAGCCGCACAATGTTTTTAACATGGTCTATACAGATTGCAATGTGTTGCTAAGCAAAGAGGATAGACACATACAGGTTTCCACCAACCATCTGTTTACAGCTTGTGAGGACGCAAAATGCAGGATATACGGATTATACATTATACATCAATACCACCCCGAAAAGGCATAAGGTTTGTTTAATTGTATCTTTTGTAATCTTGTAATTTTGTGTACATTGTGAAATGCACATTTATGCATTTTGTCAAACCACTCAGCTCTTACTGTGATTTTTCTGGAGTGAAAGAACAGCAATACAATTAAACTTCATCTGTTTATGCTGATGTTGATATTAATTCCTGGCTGTGTTTTTGTATATGTTAAAACTGAAAAAATATATAATTCTAATTACATCTTTGTCTGTCACCTTTTTTTCTTTGTCACCTTTTTTTCTGGTGGATTAAATATAGCTCTACCATTTCATTTGAAAATATTTAACAAAGTATCTACTCAATTAGTTAAAATATTTTTTTGACAATTGAAGTATGATTCTTTTGCATGTTTATTCCAAAGTACGTCACACTGTGGGTGTTTGTGTGTGTGTGTGTGCTGCACAAGCATCAGAGCAGGACTCATACATATTTATGACGATTGCAAATAGGGTCAATATGATCAGAGCTCCTGATTCGAGGGGTAAACCCTGTGTTTATAAATGAGCATAAAGCCATTTCTGGAGAAATTTAGATTACACAGTGGACAATGAAAAGTTTGGATGTTTATTTTTTATTTATTTTTTGTTATTATTTATTTATTTTCCACTCTAACCTTATTGTTATAGGGCAGTCATGAAAACATTATAGAAATGAGCTGTCACATTTGTATTCTTTATTTCGCATGCAGTTGGTATATAATTTTGCAGTATGTTTCACTCCTGTTTGTACTGTAATGGAATTGTGTTATTGGGCTGGTTGCTCTGAGTCAGTTTTAACATTAAGTAAATGAAATATCTTAATTATATTTTTCAAGTATTTGTGTGATTACCTGTGGCGGTGTCCACATCATGCTGATATTCTGAACTCTTTTTTGAGTTGATATTATCTTGCAGTTCCCATATAATACCTCCCTCCCTGTCCTCACTTATGACAAAACAAAATAGATTTGCAGTGCTTGACAGTGTAATTATCAAACATTCATCAGTCCCATATAAACTTCTGGGTGGAAATCCACAAAATAAGTAAGTAGTATTGTAGATCATTGTGATATTTCCAAACACATGGAGTAAATTCCATATACTCTTTGCTAAGAAATGCTTAACATTTTGCCCTTTCTTAATGAGTGAAGGAACGTCTCTGAAAGGTTCATGGTACAGTAAGCTGGGTCTTAAATTATCATTTAAGCTTCCACCTTCCCTGATAAGATATGGAGGTAGTGCTGAGAGGGAATCGAAAGATTGATCAAGGGAATAGTAAGTGATGGTGTGTCACACACCTGCCTTGAAGTAAACTGTGTGCTTGAAATGTTCAGCCTGTTTGTGTGTGTATGAAAGAAGAAGAGATGAAACAACAGTAGATGAAGAGAAGCATTTAAAATGAGAAGGGATCCAAGAGACTCATAGAAAAGGACAAAGAAAGAGGGAAAGAGAGTGGCCATTCAGCACTTAGCATGTTTGCAGCATCACTGCTTCTCTGTATGCAC
>CAIGQW010054073.1:10320912-10344388 GCA_903798125.1 Danio choprae | reverse complement strand
TTCAAAATATCTTATTTCAAAAAGATTTGGAACCACGTGAGAGCAATTAAATAGTGAGTACATTTTAATTTTTGTGTGAACTATCCAATTTACATACCGGACTAAACCTTAATTTATCTTGGCAAACTATATATGTCATATAATGTATCGTTTTCTCAAAACTCAAAAAGTGGAATGACAGTTAAGTGGGTAATGTTGACTACTATGGAAATATACTGAAATGTGGTCCTGCAGAAATATAAAGTCAGCAATGTACTAACAGTCTAACAGTAGCTGTCTCTATTTGGTGCATCTGATGTCCATATGTACATAAACACCAATGTACCTCACAAACATCTAAAGAGATGTTTCAGATGTCTCAACCATTCAAAACACTGAAGAGAATCTGTTAGATGAACTATAAGCTGTTATCTCAATACCCCTGTGACAATTTGAATGTTTGTAACAGAATTATTAACGCTGGTTGAAAAGCTGAAAATGTCCATATCTGACGACTGCTCTTGCTAATCTATTCCAAAAAGAACCGGTGATGTTTATGCGTGCTGTGAACTGAACCACGAGAGGATAGCAGATCTAAATGTGAGGAAATCGGAGCCCGTGAACTCGTTTAAACCCTCGCATATGCACAGGTAATATTTACGTACATGGTGAACTGAACTGCCACGATGCGAAATTCAGGAACCTCTAAACCTGTTTTAAACCCACAGGCTTCTGTTTCCTCACATCTGGATCTGTTCAATTCACGGAGTTTAGATTTTGCTGTCACTTAGTTTGTTACCAATACTACAAGTCTTTTTTTTTTCTCCAAACTTTGAAAAGAGTTAATTTTAAGATTGAAACCTGGCTTATGAAGACAAGGTTGTGGAAAAAATACAGTATTTGTTTTGCCTTTTTTCTGATATCTGGTAAAAGTGGATTAACTTTATTTGTACTGCAGTTCCAGACCGCATCAGTGAGAACTTGGTCCTTTGTTCACTTTATTTTTTACCGCAGAGTTGTTTAAAAACAATTTGAACAATGGGTTTTCAGAACGGCTGTGCTGTGCCAACTTTAGTAGATCTTACAATAATGTTGCACCAAAAAAGTAACACAGCTGTCCTATAGAGTGTTAAAATGTTAGAATATTCTAATTTTAGAAGTAAAGTCTTAAATTAAAGATCATACAGGTCATACAATCTACAATCTACCACACCTAATCAAATGGTGTTGTCTGACGAGGGGGCCAAAATAGGACAGAAGATAGCTTTTTATGTTAAACTCTTGATAGCATTATGAGTGCACCTCAGATAACAGTACACAATAATAATAATAATGAAATTAAGTTCATGACCCCTTTAAAAATGCAGTTCTACAGTGCGTAATATATAACTAGTGTCACAGTGCAGTGGTGTAAATGCTCTTGTGTTTTAGCCAGTCACAGTGAAACAGCCGGAGAAGGGGAGATGCCTCAGGCTGCCCACTGGCCAAGTCCTCACTTTATGTAAAAATGAGCCACCTCTGCCTGACTGGATCACCGTAAACCCATTTGATTGGTCAGGAATGCAACTGTCATCTGACCTCCAGTAGGTAGAGTATAATACACAGGTCTGTAGGGAAGTCAGCCTGTGTTATTTGAGGCCAGTTTAACACTAGAACTACCAATGTGGTCATTTAGAATGGTTTTTTTTTTTTATTATTATTTAATTTTATTTTGCAATGTAATAACTGTTTAAATTTATAAACAATGTAACTGTAGTATCTTGACTTATGACGTGCATAATTTATTGTAACGCTGATATTTTATTGAAATGATAAACATGTTTTGTTGTTTTTTTAGTAAATTGACTAAACAAATAATAAACACTATTATTTTAGCACATAGTGTACTTTTCTCTACCTAAAGGTTTTTAAATATATTGTATGGGTCAAAATTATTTCCTTAAACCAAAAATCTTTTGAATATTAAGTAAAGATTGTGTTCCATTAAGATATTTTGTAAACAATTTCCAACTGTAAATATATCAAAACATAATTTTTAATTAGTAATATGCATTGCTAAGAACTTAATTTGGTCAACTTTAAAGGCAATTTGTCTGAATATTTAGATTTTTTTTTTAACCCCCAGATTCCAGATTTAGTTATTAAAATTATATACAGATGTAGTTATATACAAATAGTTATATCTATTTCTCTGATTCTCCATAAATATTGATCTCTCTTAACAAACTATACATCAGTGGAGAGATTATTTATCAGCTTTCAGGTGATGTATACATCTCAATGTCAAGGAATTGACAATTATGACTGGATTTGCTGTCCAGCATCACATACTGTATGTGTTTTTGTCAAAGAAATAGACAGAATAATGATCTCCTTTAAATTTGTATCCAACTAGGTGGTTTCGTGCTTGTCTGTGAACATTCCTGTGAACATAAGTAAATTTAGCCCTGACTCGGTTGCATGAAAGCTGGCAAAATTAAGCTAAATGAAGTTACTATGGAGATTTATTCTTTGCAGCTAACAATATTGCTATATTGTGCAATATTGGGAAAGTGCTTGCAATTAATCTTCATGATAAATTTACTCAGTAACATGAACGTCCACTGGTCCCATTTAAGGCAAAGTGAACAACTGTTAATTTGTTTATACTGTACATTTCTCCTCCACATATGTTTCTATTGGGGTTACCACCAATCTGGAGTTGCCAGATTGGTAGACAGGAGGGCTGCTGATGTGAGCCAATTGTTACCTAATTGGCTCACTTCAGGTTTTATCCATATTTGCATTATTGATTCTATAATCGATCACATAGTCTGTTTAAGAATGCAGGGAACGTGCACTTATCCATGCTATCTACAACATGCTTGAAATCCTGGCTTAGCAAACATGCAATTGACTAAGCAAAGATGTGCCAATTAAAGCCATTTTTTCTGTTCCTGACTTTCTTAATTCTGAAATTATTCATTCATTCATTCATTTTCTTTTCGGCTTAGTCCCTTTATTAATCTGGGCTCGCCACAGTGGAATGAAGCGCCAACTTATCCAGCATATGTTTTACGCAAATCTGAAAGCTGCAAAGTAGTCATCAGTAATAATGTATATGCATCTCAAGACAGAAAAAATGAAATGAAAGAAATAAAAGGCTGGCTTCTGTTATTGAAGAAAGAAAGAAATGCCCAGAAAACTGAACGTGCTGATTTACATTCAAGTTCAAGTAAATATATATATGCAAATGATACGCAAATACGTTGCCAATACATCGGATCCATACATCGGAGCCTTTTCACGCACTCTCTCTGAAAACTTTGCACTCTCTTGATTGTGGATCAGCATTCACCACATGATGACTATCACCAGTGCCATTTTTTTGTAACTTTAGGTTGTTTAGAAACCTGTATTCTTTTAATTTTCTTATCATCAGCTCTAAATTTCCCATGATTGTTAGTACCCTATCTGATGGCGGAAACCAGTGACTGAGTGAATAACTAATATGGACTAATAAAGATCAGCACACAGCGGTCAACAATTTTAGATAAATGAGCTATTGCTTATTTTGTATTTTACACATAAAACCATCTTATAGATAAACACTCATTAAGAGGGCCAGTCCAAATATGTGGGTGGTATGAACCCCTGCTTTCTAGTCATTTAGAGTAGAATTTCAGTAGTTCTAGTTTTAAATGGTCAGAGAAACCAGGGTGATTGAGAAATGACAGATGGAGCTGGAGAGAGAGACATGGTTAGTAAAGGAGTTAGTATGGAGAAGGAAAGCCTAAAGAGAAGATGGCAAAAGCAGACTGATAAGGAAAGGATAGAGGGAATGGAGCTTTAGGAAAGAGGTGACAGTGATATATAGGAAATGGAGCAGAGAGCAGAAACCAGAAGCGATGGCTCTTTTCACATGTTCTCTTCCTCTATTCACTGCAATGCCGGAGGGGCAGAGTATGTGGACTACATTCATCCACAATGTCAGTCTTTGTCAGGATTTTATCAACACTCTGGGAACCAGCACTTTCCTCTTGGTATAGATGACCTCATTTCAAACATAAGAGCCTTTTTTTTATCCTCTTAGAGAGTGTCAAGCCCTATTGGACAAGTGATTCTGCAATAAATTCCACAATAAAAAAAAAAGATCTGATAAGACTGTCAGTTCTTCGTGTTTTAAAGTCGCCATTCAGACATGCCACTATGAAATGAATGCTATAGAGGGTCTTGAGATGTAAAGACGTATTAGTGGCCTGCATATGCTGAAATTGATTTCATACTGTATGTGACATTTCAGATTTAGCATGTAGAGGGTTCATGTAGAGGGTTAGGCAGGTAAATGAATAACATACTTGTGGAGTGTCCAAAATAGTGCAATAATTTGTATTTTGTCAGTATTACACAAATAAATAAACTATCCAGGATTAAAATAATTATTATTATTACTACTTTACAACAAAATGTTTTGTGGTTGCATTTTTATTAATTAATTAATTCATTCATTCATTCATTCATTCATTCATTCATTCATTCATTCATTTTCCTTTCAGCTTAGTCCCTTTATTAATCTGGGGTCACAGCGGAATAAACCGCCAACTTATCCAGCATATGTTTTACGCAGCGGATGCCCTTCCAGCCACAACCCATCACTGGAAAACATCCATACACACTCATTCACACACATACACGGACAATTTAGCTTACCCAATTCACCTATACTGCATGTCTTTGGACTGTGGGGGAAACCAGAGCTCCCGAAGGAAACCCACGCGAACACGTGGAGAACATGCAAACTCCACACAGAAATGCCAACTGACCCAGCCGAGGCTTGAACCAGCGACCTTCTTGCTGCGAGGCAATTGTGCTACCCACTCCGCCACCACATCGCCATGTTTATTTATTATTATTATTTTATTTTTTGTCCTGAATATTTGTTTTCTTGTTATGTCAGTGTGTGTGTGTGTGCGTGTGTGTGCAATATATGTATATACACTACTGGTCAAAGTTTGGGGTCAGTTTTTTTTTTTGTAAGAAAATTATTATGTTCATCAAGGCAGCATTTATTAAATGTAAAAAAAAAATCATATAAATAACTGCTTTATTATTGTTTGTAGTTTCAAATTAAATGATTACTCCAGTCTTTATTGCTTTTATTATTATTACCATAAATAATAATAATACTACTACTAATAATAATAATAATAATAATAATAAGAAGAAGAAGAAGAAGAATTAATATTAGAGTGATTTCTGAAGGATCATGTGAAGATGAGTAATAAAGCTGAAAATTCATCTTTAAAATCACTGGAATAAATTATTAAAGTAAATTATGAACTAATTTTGAAAAGTTATTTTATAGTGCAATAACATTTCACAATTTTACAATGTCAATCTCCAACATTTTTTATGACATTGTGTATTGTTTTTTCTTAAAATGTCTGAATGTTGTTGTTTTTTTTTATTTAAATAAGATCTTAAATACAAGATTCTCAATTCTGCCTCTCATTTATGAGATAACATTTGAATTCCTTTTTCAGCACAATATTTTGAATAATCCAGAATCATCATGCAGAAGGAATGATTACATATTTACACCAGTCTTTGAAAAAAAAAAAAAAAAAAGATCACCAAGATCAGATTGCAGTAACTCTCAGCTGATCAGATATTTTGTCCAAGAAAATTTAATGTCAGGTGGAAAGCAAACCGTTCTGCAATATTAGAAGGGAAATAAATGCACACAGGCTTCTGCCTTTGAATAATCTACCTTATTTATGAGGAAAAATAAAGATATTGCTCTGCAATTTTGCTGTGAAAAGCAGATAGAAAAATCTGACATGAGGTTGCAGCATTCTTTATTCATACATGCCTGATGCAAGAATGAATTCTATTATAAATTCTATTACAACAGCAGGTGGAGAGAGAGTAATGATGAGTAATATATGAAAGAAAGATAGAAAGAAATATTTATATATGCAGAACGATTTCAGCAACAATACAGCATAATGTTTGTGTGTGTGTTAAGTGAACTAAATCAATTTGAGGAAACTGATTGCCTTAAAACATTTAAGTTTAAAAACTAGCATTTATGAAATAACGCTTGTATGCTGTTGGGAATGATTTCATCCACTCTGGGGTGATTTTTGAGTCTTAATTTGGCCACAACTTTCTCTGTGTTTTAGCAAATTGAATGATTTTTTTGTGACAAACCTTATTTTGACACATGAAAAATGCTTTGAAAGTTTTCAAAAACTCAGAAATATACTCTTGGCAAATTTACTACACTTTTGTTTTGTTGGTGGCTGTTTTTGCCCCATTGACTTCCATTATAATGAAATTTTTTGATTGCAAATCCATGATACCATATGATTATGCATTCTTGATTGTTGGTGGTTTGGGTTGTTGTGTTGGAAACAGGTAAAGTTAGCAATTTTTACTGTTTTTACTGTCTCTTTTGCACGTTTATTTCAGAGTGCATCACACTGTGTGTGCGTGCGTGCGTGCGTGCGTGCGTGCGTGCGTGCGTGCGTGCGTGTGTGTGTGTGTGCGCGTGTGTGTGTGTGTGCGCGTATGCGTGTGTGCGTGCGTGCGTGCGTGTGTTGTTTTGTTTTGTTGTAAAAAAACAACAATTTGTTGTTTTACTCCATAGAACTCATTATAAAGGCCAGCACTTTTTTTGCCCAGGCCTGTCTAAAGGGTTAATGGTGCCAACTGATGATCAACAGTTAAAATGACAAATTTGACCTCTTGCCAACAGGGAAAACCACCAACAATTAAGAATGCATGGTGATATGCTGTCATGGTTTTGCAATCAATGTTGTTATAATGGAAGTAAATGTGGCAAAAACAGCCACTAACATAACAAAAGGGTTGTCAATTTGAACGATTCAAGTGTTAAGCAAAAACACATCGAATAACTCTTAATTTTAACATTCTCCTCCAATAGTCAAACAGCAAATCACCATGGTAAAAATAGAAATTTGCTAAAGCTAAATCCATTTGAGTTCTGCTTAATTTAAGGAGTTAGTGAGTTCACATAACTTTTTTTTTTCTAATAGTACAATACAATTAACTAATTTAATAAATGTGACAGGTAGTTTTTACAGTGTAGTTTTATTATATTATTTTACACCAAATAAAAATGTCATATATAAAAACATTTGGTCACACCGTCATTTGGTATTTAGAAGTGATGCTGTTTCTTTCATGACTGTCTAAGTTTGCAGATATTTACTTGTCATATATATGCAAATGAGATATATGAATGAGAAACATGCATGTAGCATGTATTAGCATAGATATTTTCTTCATCTCTATCCATCACACACTTTTTTTTTTGTCTGTCTCTTCCACTACATGACATAAAAGGCAAAAAACTCCCTCTGTAGCACCAGAGAGCCTGTCTGAGAAATGACACTTTAGCAGGAAAGAAATCCATCGAGAAAGTGCTCTGGGGCTCTTAAAACTTCACGTGATTCTCTCTACATTTGGGTCTCCAAGTCTGTCTTTCTCCTCTTACTGTACATGTGAGCAGGTCAGAACCCTTCATGAACTGCTCTACTGGTTTGAGTTTTGTATTTATTACTTATTACCCTCTGGACCAACAGTGGTTATGTAAAAACCCAAAGCTGTCTCTTTGGACGGGAAATTGTGAAATTGTCAGGAAAACCAACCTCTACAGCAACTGCAGTTGCCAAAGTATACTTGAGTCTGTGGAGAACTGCTACAAAATGCATGATGAATATAATATATAATATATATATATATAGAGAGAGAGAGAGAGAGAGAGAATAAAACTAATACTTTACAATAAAGTTCTATTAAGGTTAGTTATTGTTTTTACTAACACAAACAAACAGTAAACAATACATTTATTGCAGTATTTATTCATCTTTATGCTAGTTAATGAAAATAATGCCATTGTTAGTTCTTGTTAAGTCACAGTGCATTAACTAATGTTAACAATCAACTTTAGATTTAAATAATTCATTTGTAAATATTGAAGTATGATTAGTAAATGCTGTGCCAGTATTGTTCATTCTTAGTTCATGTTAGTAAAAACAGTAGCTATATTAAAGTGTAAATCAAAGTATAACATTTAATAAATTGTGACCAAAATAAATTGTGGCACAATGCATTAATTAAAGTTATATATTAATGAAGGTGTGATTTATACATTCAGTTATACCCTACATTAGTGTATTAAAAATGTTGCTGTTTGAAGTAATGCTGTTGTTAAGTAAATGCTAATCAAAACCCTTAATAATTTGTTTTACTGAGACTTTTCTTTCTGTCATTCACCAGTCCATAACATGTCTGGTTTAGAAGACAGTTTGTCCTATATTTGATTCAAAAATACATATTGGAAGGTTTTTATGTTTTGTTTAAACTAAATATTTTATGTTCACCATAAAAAACAGCAAAACTGTATTAGTTAAATATTATTTATTTAATTATATTTTATAAAGTATATTTTATTATATTACTATTATTTTATTATATTATTTATGTTTACATATTTTGATACATATTTACATGTATTTTGTTATGGCAAAGCTGGATTTTAAGCCTCATTACTCCTGATAATCCCTCAGAAATCATTAGAATATGCCATTTTGTGCTCAAGTAACATGTATTATTATTACAGTCTTTGTTTGTGTTTTTTTTTATGGAAAAATAGCATTTATTAGAAAGAATCTGTAACATTATAAATATTACATTACAATATAAATAATACATTTCAATGCATTTAATGAAACCCAAAACATTTTTGGGGGGGTTCGTGTTTGCATAACAATGGGGGGAGTTTATTTGGACTGTCCACTCTAACAACTTTTGAATGGCAAGTTTTCTGTATAAATTTGCAATAAACGTAAAAGTAATTTAAAAACTGACAGATCTTTTGAAAGTTTTAAGTGCATCTTTTAAAAGTTTTGTGTTTGCTTCAGAGACAAGATGTTCCGTTTTTGAGTCTGCATCAAATTACAGTTGGTTTAATGCACCAAATGTAATAATAGATGCCAGTATTGCCTACTTCTATGTTTCTGATAACTCATAATATGAGTGAAACAATGTTCCATAGCCATTTAACTCAACAGATAAGTTTATGCAAGAATAATACAAAAAAAACCTATTCTGACTTGTACTTAGATTATTAAATATATAAATGAAAAAGTTATCATGCAAAATTGTATTATTCTGGGGTCGCCACAGCGGAATGAACCGCCAACTTATCCAGCATATGTATTACGCAGCGGATGCCCTTCCAGCCGCAACCCATTTCTGGGAAACATCCATACACACTCACTCATTCACACACATACACAGACACACACACACTACGGACAATTTAGCTTACCCAATTCACCTGTACCGCATGTCTTTGAAATTGTGGGGGAAACCGGAGCACCCGGAGGAAACCCACGCAAAGACGGGGAGAACATGCAAACTCCACACAGAAATGCCAACTGACCCAGCCGGGGCTCGAACCAGCGACCTTCTTGCTGTGAGGCGAATGTGCTATCCACTCCGCCACCGTGCTGCCCCATATATATATATATATATATATATTTTTATAAAACATTTAAAGAAATATTAATGTGTGATTTTTATTATTATTATTAAAGGAAAACAAAATACAAAACTACATAGCCCTCTGTGTGCCACCCAACAACTGAAATCAAGCATTTTTGGTAACTTGCAATGAGTCTGTTACAGCAGTGTGGAGGAATATTTCATGTTTGCTGAATTGTTGTAATTTAGCCACATTGGAGAGTTTTCGACCATGGATCGCCTTTTTAAGGGTATGCCACTGAATCACCACTGGATTAAGATCAAGACTTTAACTGGGCCACTCCAAAATATTAATTATTGTTTTATTAGCAATTCAGAAGTGGACTTGCTGGTGTCCTTTGGGTTATTCTCCTGCTACAGAACCCACGTTCGCTTCTGCTTGAGGTCACAGATAGCCAGACATTCTCCTTCAGGATATTTTGGTACACACAGTCTTTCAGGTGCCGAAGCAGCAAAATAGCCCCAGACCATCACACTACCACCAACACATTTTACTGTTGGTATGATGCTCTTTTTCTGAAATGTGGTGTTACTTTTACACCACACAAAATGGGACACACACCTTCCAAAACCCTTCTTGTCAATTCAGAGAGTATATTCCCAAAATTTATGGGAATCATCAAAATGTTTTCTGGCAAAACTGAGACAAGCCTTTGTGTTCTTTTTGCTCAGCAGTGTTTTTTGTCTAGTAACTAGTCCAAGCAAACTGTTTTTGCCCATTCTCTTTCTTATGGTGGAGTCATGAACACTCACCTTAACTGAGACAACTGAGGCCTGCAGCTCTATGGATGTTGTTGTGGGGTCATTTGTTATCTCTTGGATAAGTTGTCGCTGCGCTCTTGTGGTAATTGTGGTCGGCTGGCCACTCCTATTAAGGTTCTCCACTGTTCTATGTTTTTGCCCTATGCAAATATATGATGGCTCTCACTGTAGTTTGCTGCTGTTCCAATTGAAATGGCTTTATATAATTTTCTAGACTGGTAGATCAAACTATTATCATTTGTTTTTGAATTTCATTGGATCTCGACATGATATCTAGCTTTAAGGATCTTTGGTCTAACTCACTTTGTCAGGCTGATCCTATTTAAGTGATTTATTGATTGCAAACATCTGTGGCAGTAATGCATGGATAGATGGATGGATGGATGGATGGATGGATGGATGGACGGATGCAGTTTTGTCTGTATTTATTTATTTTTCGCTAACCTTTTTCAAATACCATGTCGGCAGCTTTACGTTCTTCCAGCACTGTGTGTCCATCCACAAAATAATGCCGAATTTTAAATCCTCCCAATTGTTTGAGCATTTTCCCTGGTGACTATTCAAAAAACTATCTGTTCCTCTCCATGATGGGTGTTTGTTCTCCTTGTTCCGCTGGCTTCATGCTCAGGGGGGGGGGGGTTGAGGCGGGTCGATGCCTCTGCTGCTGTTGGGTCTTGTTGCCTGCTGAGATATCAATAGATTGTCGACCATGGGAGAGTGCTGTTGAACAGTGCTGGCAAACTGTCTTGGCTTTAAAAACCAAAGTCCTCCTTTCTGACAGCCACTTTACAAGTGTATGTGTGTTTGTGTGTGCGATACCCGCTGTTATCAAACGGATATTGAACCGAGTCTATTCACGCGATACTCTTATTTAGACTTTTCACTTAACAGCACTGATAAAGCACATTAGTATCTTGGATTAAAATCAATCTTTTTCTGCTGTCCTCAATGCCACAGTACATTTTGTGGCAATATTGCGATGACAGTGATTAGTTTTTTTCCAGGCAGATTATTTTGTTTGAAAATCCATGTCTTTAAAAAATATCTGGCTTCATGACTGTGCAAATATACACAGCATGTTTGGTTTTCCTCATGATTGTGTGGATGTGAGCAAGCTAGGGTGATGTCAAGGCTAATCAGAGGGGCTGTTTACAACGGGTGTGTGTTACGAATATATATCAGCATTCGTGCTTGAGAAATGAATGCAAACTAGCCTGTTAATCAATGTCACGAAGAGGAGAGCAGGAAACGGATGTGCTGGAACCGATGATGGACGAACATACAGATACGCACACCTGCACACAGTCAAATAATTAATTGATGCCATTCAGGGTTCAAAACATAAAAACAGATTTTATTATTTTTTATTATTTATATTTTTAATAGACTCACACACAAGCTGCTGTGCCAGTAAACATTATGTATAATTAAAATTTAGATGGAGGGTGGGAAAAGAATAAATAAATAAATAAATGAAAATATTAAATAGCTTTTCTGTCACTCACAAATATGCACTCAGACATCAACAAAACAACATAGTAAAATGATTCTGAATTTCTGGAAACATTTTTATATCTGTGTTTGCAAACATCACACATGGCCAAGCAAGCCCAAGGCTACAATTACACCCCATTTGGAAGTGGTGTTGGCTATGTAAATGCTTCGATTTGACTGGAATAAATGAGTTAAAGGTTAAAACGGACAATTTACCCTCACTAGGGAGGATGTAACCAATATTTTGCATTCTAAATCATTTAATAATAAAAAAAGAGACCAAGCCTATAGGCCACAGTAAAGGATTTGCGCTTGAGCAGAGTTGCTGTCCAGAGTGCTGAAACAGCACAAAGTGAATAATGGTTTTCTGGCTCTGTCCAAATGCTGATCAAACTAACATTACACTCCACCAAATGATCATTGCAGCTCAGGCGTTGTAGTTTAAAAGTCTTTTTAACAAAAAGACACATGTCTTTTTTTCACAGAATCCAAATCCACTCCCTCATTGGCAAACTACATTTTCTTGTGTGCAGGTAGATTTTCTGATATGATTTGTGTTGCAATATTAGCTACACAGCAAGGTTATTTTAGTAAATGCAAGCTAATATAAGACTAAAACTATTGGTCAAAAATCATTTTTGTTAATCTTTTTGTTTTGATTACTTTTATTCATTTAATTCTAATGTGTGTTATTTTGGTTTCAGTGTCGATTCAAACTATTATTTCACTTTTGTCTACACGATGCATCCTGTTAACTTTGTTAAACTAGAATAACTAAAACTGAAACTAAATATATAAAAACGTGTTCACAAAATAAAAACTAAACTAAAATGCTATTAATCAAACAAAATAAAAGTAAACAGAAATTAACATCAAATTTATAAATAGTATCAAAATAAAAGCTCATTTAAAAAGGCAAAACTATAATAACCTTGCTAAGCACATTTATAATAATTATATAATTAACAACAACGTTTGGCATTTCTGTGTGGAGTTTGCATGTTCTCCCCATGTTTGTGTGGGTTTCCTCATTGCTCCGGTTTCCACCACAATCCAAAGGCATGCGGTATACGTTTATTGAATAAACTTAATTGGCCCTAGTGTATGTGTGTGCATGTGAGAGTGTGTGGGTGTTTCCCAGTACTGGTTTGCAGCTGGAAGGGCATTCGCTGTGTATCTGCTGTCGAGACCCCTGATAAATAAGGGGACTAAGCCGAAGGGAAAAAAATGAATGAATGAACAATGATAAAACTAATAATATTTTTATTATTATTAATAATAATAATAATAATAATAAAAAATGAATTAATGCAGCCACTCATTTTTGTAGTGTCCAATGCAGTGCATAAACAAGCATGAGTGTTGTGCTGTGCATAAACGAGCTCAATGTGTGTACACTTACAGCACAGGTGCAAAATGTGTTAAAGCATGGTTTTTGGTCATTAAATAATGAAGCAAGTATCACTGACTAGCACAAACCTTTGTAAATCACCTTGCATAATTCATTTAACTACTCTACTCTTATAAATTTTGCATCTCAAAGGGAAACTCAAAAGGAATGCATTTGCAATAAGGTCAGCCACAAAAATCACTGTGTGCCTTCCATTGCTATTTCATTTCATCTTAGTACTGACAAAATAGGGTTTGCGCTGACACAAGCTCTTAGTAAATCTGGTTCCAACTTTTTTATAACATAAATCCTTAGTGAAAACAAATAAGTTTGAGATATAAAATTACTTAATGGGATGTAAAGTCAGGTATATGAAAAGTAAGAATAGTGATATAAAGTTACAACTAGAAGACACAAATTGGTCTGATAAATTGATTTTAAGATTTTTGAACCATCCATCCAACCAACCAACCAACCAACCAACTAGTAATATATTTACAATAAGACATACAATCGCATTGTCTTAAATGGATAGTTCACCCAAAAAACTACTGTTCAAAATGTATTTGGGTTTTCTTCTTCCGTCGAACATAAAATAAGTTATTTTGAAAAATGTTTTTTGCTGGTATCCACTGACTTCCATAGTATTATTATGTGTACCGTTAACCAGTATTTTCTATATATCTTATTTTAATATTATTATTTTTTTGTGTGTGTGAATTCCTTTAAATCTCAGTAGTTCCAAGTGTGATATAGTTGTGTAGTCACAACTGTAAGATAAAATGCTCCTACATGAGAACATGTTTAAGCCTTAATAAAAGCTAGTCTTACTGTGAAAGTTGCAAGGGTAATATAGTATGAAATATAAAATGACATCATATGACATTTACACCACCTGCACATGTGGTGTTAGATATAAAGTCACATTGTGAGATATTTTGTCATATTAATGACTAAATCATATATATGTGATATATGAAGTCACATGTCTAGTTAAGTAATTAACAATCAAAGTCAATAATCAGATTACTTATTGGTGGTTCAAAACCTTTATGGGTTTATTTATCTGATTGATACAAAACCTGTAACCATTGACTTCTATAGTGGTTGCAGGTTTCCAGCTTTCATCAAAACATCTTCTTTTGTGTTCGGAAGATGAAAGAAAGTCATAAAGGTTTGAGTAAAAAATATGATATGTCATTTTTTGGGTGATTTTACCTTTTAAGTCTCTATTTCCCTCCAGTGGGGCTTGCCCCACACTCTAAGAAACAATGGTTTATAGTAAGAAATAAAGTCACACTTAAAATACAGTCACAAGTCAATATATAATGAGATACTGTGAGTAATAATAATTAGATTTATTTGAGTAATAAACTGAAATGAACCATTTTAAAGTCTAAAAGAAGTAAACTAAAAGTAACACTCTAGGGTTTTTTTTTTTCCAATGACTATTTTAGTCAGTGGCTTATAAAGGGATAAAGTATTGTACGATTTAAGGTTAAATGGTTGAGATACTCACTGTATAATCACTTTATTTTAGTCACAATTCCATTTAAAGTCGCAATTACATTTTATTGTGAGAAACAAGCTAACATATAAAGCTGTTAACGGATCAATATAAGCACATTTATTGTCCATTATAGAAGCACCCCTTGAAATTCTTAGATGTTGCTTGAGATTTCACTTTGCTGAAGAACCTCTTAGAGATCCACTGAGCTGTTTTACACAATAGCTTTTTTTCAGTGGCTGCTGAATGTGCAAAAACAAACAAAAACTCTCACCGTCTGCCATAATGTTGTTTATTATTCAGTTTTGTTGTCAAGAGTGAGGTGAGTTTTACATTAGTGAAAGTGGGAATGCATCTCTTTCTCAGTCTGGCTATTTCTGTCCTATTCATTCTTCAGTTACACCTGCAAAACCCATATAATAACTGTTATTTATCAGCCAGCTCAAACGAGCAGATAAACAAAGGAGAAGAAAAGGAAGAGAGAAAAAAGAATATCCAGTGAAATCATTAACAAGGTGTGAAGACAAATAAGGAGACCCCTCTGTTTAGTTATTAGTTATTACTAGAGAAAGTTATTACTTTGCTTTTGTGAACATCCAGTGCTCTCATGGAAGCATTTCAACATATTTGCCGGATAAAAAAATCAATTATATTAGGAGCGCAGAGGCAAACAAATGTATCTATGAGCTATTGACAAACCCTGAAATGAGAATACAGGAAAAAGGTAGAAATGTCAAGTGGTTGTGGTTCATTCCGCTGTGGCGACCCCAGATTAATAAAGGGACTAAGCCGAAAAGAAAATGAATGAATGATATCAAGTGGCTCTTATCGGGTGAGTGCAGACAGATGTTGGAAATGTGAACATTTAAACAAAACCACAACTTCTTTAATTCCTCCTGAGTAATTCAATAGCAACAATTATTCATTACATTTTTTAGCAGGATTGAAAAGCACTTTAAGTCCTGGTAACATTTGTGTAATTTGTTTCAAGATGTTCTCTTTGTAGGCCTTTCAGTAATATGTTTTGAATTAATAAATAAAAGATGAAGCATACATTGAAAGGAGCATGCTGTAAAAATGCTGATTTCCACACAATGGATTTGTGTAGGGACGACATGAAGGGATTAAGTTAATTTATTTAATTTTACAAATTTAAGTGGATTGAACAAAACAATTAAGTTGACCCAAAGTAAACTCAAGAATTGTGTTGTTTCAAGTAGTTTGAGCAACCGGCAAACATAGTTTTTTGAGTGCTTTATCATTGTCCATGTGGCTTGTTTAAAATGGTGGGTGCGATTTTGCCAAGTAGGATGCGATATTGGACTACCATCTTCAAACAGGAACAGTATTTCAGTTCAAAAATGTAATCCAAACCTAATCCCTACCCCTAACTCTAACTGTAAATTATTCTCAAAATCAATGTGGATTAATAGTTGGACTGCAGTGGTGAAGAAGCACATAACCTTAACTGTAACCTAAAGTTAACATAAACTGTAAACCTATCCGTTAAATCCATGATCATGACCTGATCATAATACACTGGTCAGTGATAGGCTTGTTCTGTTCTTAAATATATCATAAATTTAATCAAAAGTAATAATTCAATTAATGTATACAATGATTTGAACACACGTATATGAATATCTTGCTAATTTGTCTGAATAGATTTATATTAATTTTAGAATAATTTATGAATAAAGAGTTTTTTTAAAGACAGTAAAATCATACAGTATAATATTACTTTATTTGACATTAAAATGAGGTTGTAAACTGTCATGTATTGCAACTAACTAACTGTGTACCTAAATACTGTTACTGAATAAGTAAAGAGTAGAGGGAGCATGGACAAAAGTACGATTTACCATTAAATCCTATTTTTAAAAGATAATATTTTAGGCAAATATATTTTTTATTTAGTTAGTCATAAGTGTGGTCTATCAATATCAGGTGGTATTTTGTACTAATATAGAACAACTTCAATATAATTTCTCTTTAAACATAAATTTCACATTGTTACTTTGGTGGGTCAAAAGTAGCACAACAGTATGTGCTAAATTTATTGGCTTAATCTTTTTTATTTTAAATATATCCAACTATGACAGTGTTCATACGTTCACTGCAAACATATGTTGTCCTTTATCTTTGTAAAAATTATTAAACTGCATTCTTATTTTAAATTTTTGTTCCAAGTTTTTGTTTAGTGTTTCAAAAGTAACCCAACAATGCAAAATTGTATTATTTATAATATATATTTTTTATTGTTAATGACAGTATGCATTCATTTGATAAAACATCAGTATTGAAACACTGCAAACTTTAATTTGGTAGTGAAATATAATGTATGTTTGGCTGTTATCAGTGTGACATAAATATCCAACATATTACTTTCATCCACACAGAAACTCTTGCCATTTAAACCTGATTTGTAAACTGAAAAACTCATACATTGCAAACGTAAGGGTGTGTTATTGCACTAAATTACCTGTAGAGTTGTGGCCAAAAGTTTTGAGAATTACATCAATATTGGAATTTGAAAAAAAGCTGCTTAAGTCTTTATAATAGCAATTTTCATATACTCCAGAATGTTATGAAGAGTGATCAGATGAATTGCATAGTCCTTCTTTGCCATGAAAATGAACTTAATCCTGAAAAAAAAAAGTTTCCAATGCATTTTATTGCTGTCATTAAAGGACCTGCTGAGATCATTTCAGTGATCATCTTGTTAACTCAGGTAAGAATGTTGATGAGCACAAGGCTGGAGATTGTTATGTCAGGTTGATTGGGTTAGAATGGCAGACTTGACATGTTAAAAGGAGGGTGATGCTTGAAATCATTGGTGTGAGCGCATCTGCACGCACAGTGAGGCGAAGACTTTTGGAAGATGGCCTGGTGTCAAGAAGGGCAGCAAAGAAGCCACTTCTCTCCAAAAAAAATCATCAGGGACAGATTGATCTTCTGCAAAAAGTATGGCGAATGGACTGCTGAGGACTGGGGCAAAGTCATATTCTCCCATGAAGCCTCTTTCCGATTGTTTGGGACATCTGGGCCTCACAGTGGCGCAGTGGGTAGCACGTTCGCCTCACAGCAAGAAGGTCGCTGATCGCTGGTTCGAGCCTCGGCTGGGTCAGTTGGCGTTTCTGTGTGGAGTTTGCATGTTCTCCCTGTGTTGGCGTGGGTTTCCTCCGGGTGCTCCGGCTTCCCCCACAAGTCCAAAGACATGCGGTATAGGTGAATTGGGTAAGCTAAATTGCCCGTAGTGTATGAGTGTGAATGGGTGTATATGGATGTTTCCCAGAGATGGGTTGCAGCTGGAAGGGCATCTGCTGCGTAAAACATATGCTGGATAAGTTGGCTGTTCATTCCGCTGTGGCGACCCCAGATTAATAAAGGGACTAAGCCGAAATGAAAATGAATGAATGAATGGGGCATCTGGAAAAAAAGCTTGTCTGGAGAAGAAAAGGTGAGCGCTACCATCAGTCCTGTGTCAAGTCAACAGTAAAGCATCCTGAGACCATTCATGTGTGGGGTTGCTTCTCATCCAAGGGAGTGGGCTCACTCACAATTTTACCCCAAAACATAGCCATAAATAAAGAATGGTACCAAAACACAACAATCCAACAACAGTTTGGTGAAGAACAATGCATTTTCCAGCACGATGGAGCACCGTGCCATAAGGCAAAAGTGATATCTAAGTGGCTCGGGGACCAAAACGTTGAAACTTTGGGTCCATGGCGTGGAAACTCACCAGACCTTAATCCCATTGAGAACTTGTGGTCAATCCTCAAGAGGTGGGTGGACAAACAAAAACCCACTAATTCTGACAAACTCCAAGAAGTGATTATGAAAGAATGGGTTGCTATCAGTCAAGATTTGGCCCAGAAGTTGATTGAGAGCATGCCCAGTTGAATTGCAGAGGTCCTGAAAAAGAAGGGACAACACTGCAAATACTGATTCATTGCCATGTAATGTCATGTAATTGTCAATAAAAGCCTTTGAAACGTATGAAGTGCTTGTAATTATATTTCAGTACATCACAGAAACAACTGAAACAAAGATCTAAAAACAGTTTAGCAGCAAACTTTGTGAAAACTAATATTTGTGTCGTTCTCAAAACTTTTGGCCACGACTGTAGATTGATCATAACTGTTGTTACAATCTTTTTAGGGCTAGGGATGTGAGCGCAACAGAAAATAAATGATTGGTGATGTGCAACGGCTAGAAAAATGAGAGAACTCTAAATCTCCTCAAACAGAATGGCTAGAGACTTAAAAACAACAAGGTCAAATCAAGAAAAAGAGAAGTTCATTTACATATCAAAATAGGGTATTAATTCAGAAGGGGGCAAGGCCAAAACAACAAACAAAAATCAAGCTGACTCCTAATATAATCTCTTGCTAATCTGAAAAGAAAAAGAAACAAAAATACAACAACATAAACTAACTCCCTTTACTGTCATAAATAGGAGAAAACTAATTCAAAACAAAACGGCACCCACCTTCCTACTTAACCCTCAAAATAAACAAACTAATCAGCCAGACTCACTTCTCTTTGGGTGAATTATTAGATGTTAACAAGAAATTCATTACTAGTAGAAGTTTGACTTCCATAGCCTCAACACAAATGAGCTACTTAAGCTAAATCAAATCTTTAAAGCTCTAGTAAACAACAGGTCTGGATGTAGAGAAGAGCTCAGCTGCTCATCTAGCCACCACCAACACTGGTTTGAGTTGCAGCTCAGGTTAAATAGTTGCAGCTCTCTCTCCTCTCCCAACAGCCAATCACTTGAGAGATCCATTGATCACTACCAGGTGGACACAAATACCTGCAGGGAGAGAGAGAGACACACACAGACAGAGAGAGGGAAAAACACCACAAAGCACATTGTGCTCACCAAAGATGCGTCTCAGGACGTAACACTGTGACAAGTGAAAAGAGAAACACAACTTGTAATAAGGAAAAAAATACTGCTACAATAATTTACTTTCTGCACTTAAAAACTTAAATTCTGACCTAACCAGTGGACACAGTGATGAAATCACGTAATATTTTGCATCTTTTTGCACAATTGCTTTATTACTTTCGTCCCCACTCTCCCCTATAATATATATAAATTTCATATTATTCTTAATAAATGACACTTCATTTAAAGTGTTCCCATTTATTTATTTATCTGGATCGTCTACAGTATTTACTTTGATACATCTGCAACAAATTTTCAAGCTAAAGTAAATAGTATTTACATTTTTAGTCAAATTAATATTAATTCAGAATGAGTACTTACTAGACTAAATAAACTCTGGTTTAATTAATTATTCATCATTTTGTAGAATGTTTAATTATACATCTTTCAATTATTTCATTTATTCATTCATTTTATTATGAGCTCCATATCCACACAATATCATACTATATGGTGCATAATAATTCATCTTAAAAAGTTCACTGGTTCTTCCCTTTCTCTCCTGACAATGATTTAATATGTCCTCGGAAACAGAGGAATGTGCTATTTAGAAACAGGCATCCAAGCATTCTTCACAAAAAAATAATAATAATAACTTTCAGTTCAGGGAGGGTAAAACATTTCTTTCCATTCTTCTATCACTGAACATTTGTAAAGGCAGGAAAACACTTTATTTTGAATAAACTGCTTTGTCTGAAAAAAGGAATCTGGGTTGGCAATGCATTGCATGAACAAAAAAGTTGAAAAGTTCAAACAGGTAACAGGAAGGCTTTGGTAAATAAATGCCTGCCGTGCTGCTGTGACAGTCTCCAAAGACCGTCCCTCGAGTTGTTAGCCGTATAGAGCGATTTAAAGGAACAAAAAACACAGGGACGGTTCTTCCACTCTCTCAGAGGAAGCCGAGCGCCATTGATGTTGTTCCATTCTTGACCTCGCAGCTTCCAGATCCGGAGCGGGAGACCCAGACAAAACGGAACTATCACAGGGATAAATTAGCGATGTCCCATGTGGCTCGGGACAAAAAGAATGGCATTTTTACAGAGAGCCTTTGTTCTGCGGAAAGTCAAAAGAAGCCATGTGGATCCACTCTCCTTCATTTCCCCCATCAGAAAACACGTGCTCCCTGTGAACAAGGGAAGAGAAGAAGGGGAGGGAGATTAGAGACTCTCCATGCTGATTCTCTCTTCTCCCAGCAGGAGCAAGCTATCGAATCACAGGCCATGGACAGAATGGTTTTTAATGAGCCATCAGACATATTAAGACTGATAAAAAAAGAGCCATATCCTCTAATTTCCCTTCATTAATTAGACGGAAGCCAGACTCATCAAAGGCATTCGGGGAGCCTCCTCATGGTGGGAACAGTAAAATGGGGGAAAGAGAGGAGATTTGGTTCCAGGGCGGTTCAAAATTCCCCCCCTGGGACAACATCTATTCCCTTACGCTTGGAAAGGAAGAAGGAGAGACAGCAGGAGGAAGAGAAATGCAGGACGAAGCAATGGACAGACTGAGAGATTGCTTGAAAAAGAGACCAGCATGTTTGGGGCTTGAGGCAGTTACATTTCTAGGAAATGTTCTTCAAAAATGTAATTATGTAATGCACAAATCAGGCCAAGATTTTAATAAAAAAATACATTTAATGTTAGATTTTTGCATTACTATATGCTAGAATATAGGATAAAGAATTTAGTGTCAGATGTTTTTATTAATTTGTGTATTTATTTATTAGTTTGTTTATTTTTTATTAGTTTATTTTTTGTTGTTGTTGTTTATAGTTTTGAGACAGGTGACACATTTTTAACAGGCATGCCAGCTTCCATACTCTCGCAGGGCTGAAGAAATAGGACACTTTTGTTTTGTGATATCTACTGTGGCAAGTGCAAGTGTCTTTTGTTGTAGATGCAGGAAACTGAGGAGCTTCTTTGATCATGAATTTCTGCTGGCATATCTTGAAAGACAACAGGTTATGATGTGTATCAAAAAAGGTCCTTTAAACATTGGCTTGTCATTGAAAAGTATCTGATTTTTGTCATCTAATACATAAATGTGCTGTTACAGTATTGTTGCATACTATTGTAATGTACTAATATTCATTCATTCATTTTCATTTCGGCTTAGTCTCTTTATTAATCTGGGGTCGCCACAACGGAATGAACCGCCTACTTATCCAGCATCCCTTCCAGCTGCAACCCATCTCAGGGAAACATCCATACACACCCATTCACACTCATACACTACGGACAATTTAGTCACCTGTACCGCATGTCTTTGGACTTGTGGGGGAAACCGGAGCGCCCGGAGGAAACCCACGCCAACACAGGGAGAACATGCAAACTCCACACAGAAACGCCAACTGACCCAGCCGAGGCTCGAACCAGCGACCTTCTTGCTGTGAGGCGAACGTGCTACCCACTGCGCCACTGTGAGGCCCAATGTACTAATAATATAATATAAAATAATAATATAGGGCAGCAAGGTGGCTCAGTGGTTAGCACTGTCGCCTCACAGCGAAAACGTCGCTGGTTCGAGTCCCGGCTGGGTCAGTTGCCATTTCTGTGTGGAGTTTGCATGTTCTCCCCGTGTTTGTGTGGGTTTCCTTTGGGTGCTCTGTTTTTTCCCACAGTCCAAAACCATGCGCTATAGGTGAATTGAATAAACTAAATTGGCCGTAGTGTGTGAATGAGTGTGTATGGATGTTTCCCAGTACTGGGTTGCAGCTGGAAGACCATCTGCTGTGTAAAACATATGCTGGTTAAGTTGCCGGTTCATTCTGGCGTGGCGACCCCTGATGAATAAATGGACTAAGCCGAAGGAAAATGAATGAATGAATAATATAATAATATTATAACTGCAAGCTGCAATTATCAGGGCCAAACAGCGCAGCGGCCACATCATAAACAAGCACGGCAACAAGCTACAGAGCAATTGAATTTTTTTTTTGCAGCATGTTCTGAGCCAAATTTGGTGGAAATTTGGCTAACGATCTATGGAGAGTTCAAAACAACAGATTTTCAAACTAATTCAAGATGGTGGAAAGGAAGTTGTGTAAATTAGGGAATAAATTATATCAATGTTCACATATCAAGGATACAAGGAATCTGCAAGACCAGTCTCAAGACAATAGACAAAACTATTCAAAAGTAATTTGAAAAATTTTGTATGATTTCTATTGATAGAATTGAATTGTCAATTTTACCCAGAAGGTGGCTCAAACTGATGTAGTTTGGTCAATGTCAGGTCTAGATCACACACATTAGGTTTGGTTTCAATACTTCAAACCATTGCAGTGATTCAGCCTGTAATGAAGGGCTGGGCGATAATTCGATAATGATAATTATCATGATATATATTTTTTTGATAAAATGATAATGACAGTTCCATAAAGTGTTCGATAATGTTTATGCATAATGCTTAACTCGAGCCATCAAAAACAGGCAACACCACAAACCTGTTTCATCATTTAAAACAATGCCACCCTTAAGAAGATGCTAAGAAATTACAGACCCAAACAAGTGTTGGTAAACATGGACCATCTACAAGCATCAGCGCAACTACCCAGCACAGTCTCATGTCATCATTTTAGAAAGCTGTGCCTTACGAGAAAAAAAGAAAAGACACTATAACAGACCACACAATCTCAAAAAACTGTTGATGCTTGCTGTAAACTACATGCTGCATTATTTAAGTGTTAAACTTATGTTAATTTTAAGCTTATGTTTCCTTTTTTAATATTAAGATATTTTCTTTGAAATACCACTAGTGTCCCTCATTGATGGTAAAGTAACCAGCCTTGATATATTTTATTATTCTCTCTCTCTCTCTCTCTCTCTCT
>CAIGQW010054073.1:10309282-10320512 GCA_903798125.1 Danio choprae | reverse complement strand
ATTATAATTTGTTATGTATATTTTGTACATTTATATTTTGTATATTTAAGTTTGACACAAGCAAAGTAAATTGTGGCCAGTTTTACTTATTAAGCACACACTACTCAAGATGGAGCAAATGAAAGGACATCATTACCGAGGAGAAATCAGATGCTCAAGACAAAATCTTTTAAAAAAATGACATATAAAAAATGCAGCAAATATATGGCAGACGTTTGTGATAAACCAGCAGTGGATCATTAATTAAAATCCTTATTTTCCACAGAGCGAAACATCATCCACCCGCACAGTTGTGTAAGATGGGCACAAACAAAAATATACGTCTTTCTTTGAAAAGTTTTCTTTTTGAATCGAATTTCGTTTTGTATAATGTTTAACTTAATTTTTATGTATTTTTTGTTGGTCAGTTATCTACAACATAAACAAGAAGAACAAATTACATCTGAGCTGAAGCGCTTCAAAACAAGTCCGCTATATATGCTTTAGCGCCAAAACACTCAATTAAACTGTTTTCACGGTTTCAATTTAATTCTTTTAATCAAGCGGTTTGAATGAGCCCTATACTGTAATGTCATCTGGCAGCATTACATCAAGTTTGCGCATATGCTAAATGACAACAGTTTTGTCTATCGACATGAATTCCAAAACCTTTTAGTCTACATGGTCTGAAGATGATCGGAGTCAAATTTGGTGAAGATTGGACAAACAGTCCAAAGAATGGTTTAACAATATCAAAATGGCGGACAGGAAGTGTGGCAGATTATGGCATAATTGGTGTCTGTGTTGTCGGCATGACCCAAGGAATAATTTGAGAACAATTTCATCAAAATAAGCATATGCAGTCAAAAGTTATTACCAAATGTGTAGGTTTCATTAATAATGGCTAATGGATGTTTTATAACTCTTGACCCATAGGTGGCGCTGTCACCACATTTTTATGGTGTGGTCAATGTGAGGAGACAATGACAGACCTAAAATTTGGTGTCATTATCTTTAATTATCGCTGAGATAAAGCGTTAGATGTAGTTAGGCATCATGCCATCACATTTGTTGGTGCAGTAAACAAAAACCCTTACACCTATCAACACAAATTCAATAACTTTTTGTCAGCATGGTCTTAAAAATGATCTGAGTCAAATTTGGTGCAAATCAGCCAAACAATGTAGGAGGAGTTCTAAATATAGGTTTTTGACTTGATGGTGGACAGGAGGTTTAGTTAATTAAGGCCTAATTGGTATCGATATTCTCAGGACAACCCCAGAAATGTATCAATACAAGTATCATAACAATAGGCAGAATTAGTCAAAAGTTATTAGCATTTTTAGAAATATCGTTATAACGTTTGACCAAAAGGTGGCGCTGTGACAAAACTTTTTGAGCACCTCAGTCTTAAACACACATACCGACTTTCATAACAATTCACCAATGCGTCCGTAAAATATAGCAATTTTTGACATAATTCAAAATGGTTGACCTTGGAAAATCAGACATCATTCAACTTAGCATGTTCTGTCGGATGTAAAGAGACCAATTTTTTGAATTGTGGACAAAGGTTTGAGAAGTTATAAGCAAATAAAGCCATTTTTTGTATCTCCGGACCAGGGGGCAGTGCGTCGTAACAAAACTTTAGACCATATGATAAGTTTGGTGTGAATACGTCAATGTGTTACGGAGATAACACCTTAAGTCAATTTTTGCAAGAGCCATATCCTATGCTACATTAAATTTGTTTGCATGTTAATTGAAAACGGTTCATCTAATCAACTTTAATTCAATGAATTTTAGTCAGCATGGTCTGTAGATCTTGTGATTCAATTTTGCGGCCTAGGACGAGTTTGTTCAAACAGATTTTACGAAAAATTCAAAATAGCGCAAACAAATTGTCATAACGGTAAATGATGTCATATGGTGCGTTTTAATCGGCTTGAGCCAAGGAATCAGAGGGAAAAAGAATTTTGATTGTATTTGAGCCCATTTGGTTCAAATGTTATAAAGATAACATAAGTGAAAATTTGGACAAGTGGTGGTGCTAGAGAGTTTGAGTTAGAGAGTCCAAATTTGTTGTGGTTGAAGGTCAGACTGTGCTCTAACAGTGTGCCAAAGTTTGCGCAAATGCCGCAAACGGTTCATAGGGCTGCCATAGACTCCCAGAGCGGAAGAAGAAGAAGCCGGAAGAATAATTATAAGAACCGGAATGGATACAATAGGTGCCTAGGCACCTTCTGTGCTTGGCCCCTAATAATATAATATGATATAATAATGACAGACATGCACCCACCCATGCACACAAATACTTTATTTGGTACATCTGTTCAAAGGCTTGTTGACAAATATATCTAATTAGCCAATCACATAGTAGCAATTCAATGCAGTTAAGAATGCTTAGTTAAGAAGACTTTTTTACATATTAGACACACTACATATTAGGCGAAAAACACTCTGTGAGCCAAAAAGTATGTTTGAATTCATAGGTTTCATAAAAGTAGTTACACTTAGCATGTAATTTAAATACTGTACATACATTTAACAGATAACATACTGTTTAACGTTTTACTGTTTAACATTTAACAGCAGATGCATTGTATTTTTGCTATACAAATAGATTTAGCAGAATAATTATATTTTTCAACTATAGAATGTTACATTTATCAGGATGGTTGTACATGCTTAGGAAAAAAACATAAATTGTGTAATTAGTTTATGAAAATATACAATATACGTTAAGAGATGCAGAGTAATTGTGTGTATATATATGGCATTTTGCATAATAACTCAATTTTGTTTAACTAAAGAATGTTAGATGAATGAAATGTAGAGTTTTTGTGTGATTTTCTAAAATAAAACCAAAATGTTTATGTTTGACTTAATGTTTGTTTGTTTGTTTGTTTGTTTGTTTTTTTTAATCTATATTCATTGAGATTTATGTGGATTTCAAGTAGCTAGTCAAGTAATTATTTTTCAGACAAAGTAATTAGAAAAGTAATTTAAATATATTTTTTTAATGATGTAATTAGTAATTAATTATTTTTTCTGAAGTCAATTACCCAACACTGTCCAAAAGCCTATTGGCGAAGATTTATAAATGGCGGCCTTTAGGTGCTCATGCTGAAGTATCTGCAATTCCAGGATAAAGAACAATTAATGACTAAAAATAAAAGATTTCCCCGAATTATTGAATACCCTTTAAAAGGAGGAATGAATAAAGATATTGTTCAGCATTTACTCCCAAACACTCCATATTCCATTAGAGTAATTGTGTGATAGCTGGTGACAATGATTCAGACCTTCATATTCTGATTAGCAAATGAATCCACAACTGTCTTTTTAGCCCTCAAGCCTTGTTTCTTTTAAGCTCAATTGGCGAAATATTCTCAGAAATATTCAGCTGTAAGATGTGTGTCAGTTCCAGTGATATTTATTATACCACATTAAGTTAATGCTATTACATGTAATTATGCTTAATTCTACGATAATTAAGTATATCATTATCTACATTAGTCCCACCTATAACAAACACTTGAGTTTCCTACTGTTTTTTATTACTTTAAAGTCTGAAGTCCATTAAAGATATTTAATGGTCAAGAGAAATGGCTGAAGTAGGTATTCACACACAACCAATGCTATGGTTTACAAAGAATGGTCTGATAAAGAGAATTGGCTCAGCGATTGTAAACTGTTGAATGAGAATGTCTTCTTGATCCCAGAGTTTAGAGGAGAATTGCTAGACTCATTAGAGCTGATAAAAAGGTCACATTATGTTAAACAAACACTCTTTATAACCAAGGTCTGCAGAAGAAAAAAAAAACTTGAAGCAGATGTGCTACAGCAACTAAGAATAGGAAAATAAAGCTACAGTTCACACAGGCTCAACTAGACTAGACAGAAAATGATTAAAGTCTGTGTGAATTAAAAATTCCCAATGTTTATTTTGCTAGCACACACTATTATTGTTTAGGTGAACAACTAAGCCCCACTGAAAAAAATAAATAAAATTTGTTAATCTTTAAAGTCTGATCATTTGCTTTTGCTTTTGGAGGGGTGATCCTTTTCTGTTGACATCAGTTTGATGGCTTCAGACACAATATACTTAACCACCCCCACTAACCATTAGTGTGCTATGAGGGAATGATTCCCAAAGGAAAGCCCCAGCCCTTACTCACTATTCTGTTTCAGTTGGAAGTATGTCAACAGACTGAAATAAAAGTCTCAGCAACTTCAACTTCAACGTTTGGTGCAAACTAAACTGGCTACCCAGCTACTCCAGCTTCATGGTACAGGCCCCTGGTCTAGATAATAGGGTCAGAGTTTGGCATGGAAAGCATGCAAGAATGGTTCCACCCAGTTTTGTATCAATAGATCAGGCTGGTGATAGTGGTGTAATAATGTGGACAATATTTTCTTGGCCTCCTTAAGTATTGTTTAAATACCAGTCTATTTATTGGTGATGACTATGTTCAGTCTTTTATGACCACAGTGTACCATCTTGTGATGACTACATTCAGCAGAATATGAAGTAATGTCACAAAACTCAAACTGTCTCATGACTATAGTATGACTAATAAGAAAAAATATACTAAATAGCACAGTTCTTTATACTCAGTACTATTCATAGGCCTCCACAGTTATCTTGGGCTCATTTATAAAATAGACTCAAATAGATTTGATCTTAGGGTGTATGTACTCTTAAATTCATTGCAACGTTCTTCAATGTGGAAAAGCAATAAATGGATGACCATGAATGATTGCACATATTACTGTACTTTTAAACGTCCATGTGCAAGCATATTAGGTATCTATTAAATTGCAATAGTGTGTCTAATTTTACTTTACTTTTAGAATTTTGTAGATGCAAACCAATTTTCAAGAAAAAGTGTCTTTGAACACATTTATTATTAACTGAATCTTTTGTGAGATTAAACTTTTAATAGACTAATGGTAATAATGCTTTCCTCACATTCTGTAGGCTACACACTTTATTCCATGTTGTTGTTGTTTTATATTTTATTTTACAAGAGAATTTGCGACATCTTGACTTACTAATTCATAAAATCCACAATAAAAAAATAATAAAATAAATAAAATAAATAAACATCCACTGTTTCTGAGAAAATGAATGGAGACATCAGCCTTAAACTTTGTTTTTGTGATTTACATCAGTTTCATTTATGCAAGGTATATTTTGGTGTCAGTATTAAGTCAGTATTAATGGCACACGGAGCAACATAATTTGAATAAAGCAGGGTCTATAATTGTGTAATAATTATGTTTTTATGGTATGAACCGTCCAAATTTTCCACCAGCAGGGCCTCAATTTCAGATAGCCATAATCGTGTAATACTTTTTCCTTTATAATATGAAATGTCCAATTTTTTCATCAGAAGGACCTCAATTTCAGACTCAATATTTAAGATTGTTTTTTCTTCGTCATTCTTAAGCATAGAAATTTAGATTTAGCCATGTGGTCTCTGATGTGGTAATGATATTGATTAGAGGGCATTTACAAGGCAGAGATATGACAGCAACAATTTCAAGATCATTTGCTATTTATAAATGTCACATCTGAAAAAGAGGCATACGCACAGGTTTTTGTGTGCACATTCATTTTTTCTGAAATCTGAATTTCTGCAAAATGATCTTAAAACAACTATAGAATGGTTTCTGTGCATGATTTTATGAGAGAGGTTCCTGAACATCCAAAATCTACGTCCAAAATCCAAATGGCCTCTGATGGAACTGGAGATTTACAACATATGATCAATGGGATTTATTTCAGATGAATGAATATGTGTGTGTGTATATAGATGTATGTAGAGTTGATAAGAGGGTGTATAACGAGTTGATAAAACACTGACAGCAAACAAAGTCAGCTAAAACTGAAAGACACCAATGTTCAGATAAGGGTAGATTCCCTTTTTTCCCTAGGTAAACGATCTGCTACAGTGCAACACTGCCTTAGGTCAGACAGAGGGTCCATCCTCTTCAATATCTTCACAAAAATGCCATTTCATTTCAGAACAGAATATTTCCCCCTTCAAACCCCACTCCAGCTGTGTGCGAATATATCTTTCCTCCTGAACTTTGGGGGAAATTGAACTGAACCGACACACACCAGCAGGCATCTATTGCATCTGCATGAATTAGAGCATCCATTTGTCAGGTAAGTAAAACACAAGCAGGGGGGAGCAAGAAGAAGCATAAGAGACAGGCCTTGTTGACTTGCTGAAATATGTTGCCAACCTTTCCTCATGAATTCTAAATCAGCGTGAATTAATTCATGTCCAAAGCACACAACGAATAGGAATTCCTCAGCAGGAGTAAGAGCTCTCTCATCCCTGTACAGGGGGTATTTTTCAATGTCGCTTCACCCCTGCAGGCTAGGTAGAAGCGTGGCTTTCACATTTTGGAGTAAATATTGTGGTACTGCTATATTTAGGCCACTGGGAAAAAAAATACATGGCTGGGACTGTATATTTAGCACCGGGGGTCTAATCTAGGTTCAGCTTTCCTCTGTCTATTTTAATCACAATCAGTCGGACATAAATGGCATACATTACAATATATTACAAACCATCTGGGGGCTTGATTGTAACATATGCTAAAGCTGGCCTTTAGGTGCTCATGCTGAGGTATCTGCAATTCTAGGACAAAGAGCACTTATTGACTAAAAATAAAAATTCTCAGAAATATCGAATCCCTTTAAAAGGAGGAATGAATACAGGTATTGTTCAGGATTTTCTCACAGACAAACCATAATCCATTAGCTGAATTATGTGTTACATGGTCACAATGATTCAGACTGGCATATTCTGATTAGCAAATGAATCTACAACTGTCCTTTTAGACCTCAAGCCCCTTGTGTCTTTTAATTCATTTGATGAAATATTCATTTATAAGATGTGTCATGGTTTCTATGATGTTTTATTACATATACATAATGCTATCACACTTAATAATGTTCATGTGCTCTCCTCATGGTGTTATTAAGTCTTAACATCCTCTACATTAGTCCCACTAAAAACAGAAACACTGTTGAGTTTGACACCGTTTTTAGTAATTGTCAATTTATTTAAATTATCATTTTAAAGGCTTAGATACTGTTTGGTTTTTAACAGTTGGTTTTATTTGGGTATAAATGTCACGGAGGATGTGATAAACGATTAAAATAAAGAAAGTAATATTCAAACTGAATCGTAGACAAACTGTTAGACAGGTTGAAACATCGAACTTGACACGTTTCTCATATTGTTACCACACTCAAAACCATGGCTCTTGACCTTTGAGGAGAACTTAACTGAGCAGCAGGTAACATAATTAATGATATTAAAAAAACAAACAAACACAGCAAACACTGACTGTTTATTGTCTGGTGTTTTATAATGCATCTCAGTGCAAATATGGGTCAAGTTATAACTTCCACAAATTGCAATTGCGTTAAAATGGCATCTAAACAGCAACTAATGTTATTTATGCTTAGTGCAAAGAAAACAGTCACTTATGTTTGACAGCACAGAATGAGTTTAGATTAACGAGTTTAAAAGAATGAGCACAATCAGGAAAAATACTAAATACATAAACACTGTAAAATGTATTTTTTTTATTATCTCGAATAAACTTTGCAACAAGTGATGTCCTTATACTGTGCAATAGTTGAAATAAAATAAATCGTTTTGACTAATGCATTTTATTTGGCTATTGGCAAAAACATACCTGTGCAACATCAGACTGGTTTCCCTGGTGGTCCAGGGTCACATATACTAAAAATATTATTGCATACTACTATTACTTATTATAATGTACTACAGAACACTTAGATGCAAATGGTACATCTGCAATCACACAATACAAATAATGACTAAATTAATGAATTTATTATTGGAAATTAGGTTAATTAAACAAGATCAATCAGAGTGACAAATTTGAACAAGAATGTATAACAGACACATAAGCGCCAAACAAGCTATATTATTACCCCAGTGTTTGTTGGTGCAACAACAATAGCTTGTTACAGAAAAAGCTACAATACAGTGAACACAAATGCTACATCTGAATATAGCAAGAAAAGTAGCAGCTATTAAAAAAAAAAAACTAAAACAATGAAAGTGTAAAGGTGTAAAGCTTTTAGTGTAAAGAACAACCCAATTATTTGCAGGATGCAAGAAGATCATCTTCCATAATTGTTTTCGCAAAATGGATTTTTGTTTTATTGTTTTTACAAAGAAACTACTGTACTGACACTTAGTAAGTGCCTGAACTATTCAGTACCACTTTATTTTTACACTGGTGAGAAATTTTAGTTGAATTGCTAGTGGCGCTGAAAAAAATGTCACAATCTTGAAATTATGTTGCTTTGATAGAGCACAGTGAGAGTGCTTTTGATGGCTATGGGCTAATTGAAATGACTAATTGTTGCAATGACCTGGCAGCCCTTTCATGTTGTATATGGGTTTATAGCCACAGGACTGTCAAACAGTGATGACTGAGAGAGAAAACGAGAAACAGACAAAGAGAGATGCAGGATGTGGATGATTAAAAGGGAAATATGAATATTGGTACGTCTTTTTATGCTGCCAGGAAGTAAAACTCCAGCTTCCTAAAAGTTGTGTTCCCTGTGGTTTCTGAGGGACACAGTGAAGTAATGCAGTTAGAGAGGTGATGAATGCTGTGAGTCGAGGAATATGTCAGTGTGTGTCAGAGAGATGGTATCTTTGAGACAAATTCTCATGTTGGGGATACTGCAGAAAAAGGGAAGAGAGGGAGAGATGGAGATATTCAAAGAAGAAAATTGCTTTCTTTGTTCTGTCATTATTTACATTTTTAATTTTACAAACTTATTTGACTCATAAACTGAATCCGTAATCCATAAAATGAATCCTGATTCTGCTTCAACCGTGTCTGTCTCTGTCACTTACTGCTGTTTATAACTTGATGCAACAGGAGAAACAAACAAGTATGTGGGAATGGTGGGCGGGGAGAACCATCTCATTTGCATTAAAGGCACAGGCTACAAAAAGGGCCTATACTGTCCTAAAATTAGCATATTCTGAAGGTAAAAACAAATTATGTGTATTTTGAGCTGAAACTTTACAGACACATTCTGGAGACACCAAAGACTCATCTTACATCTTGTAAATGGAGTAAAATAGGAGCCCTTTAAATTAAGAAAAAGATACTTCTTGTGTTTATATGATATCACTCTAATATGACAGCGGACACACTAAACATACACACAGTTCTGTCCAAACAGCTTCCAAAAGTTTATTTTTACATCACAGGTGTCCTTTAATATACTATTTTTTTAGCGGGGTTCAAGGTTCTTATATACAAATAGAAAAACAAACAAAACCTTAGGAATCACAAACTTTGAACAATTTCTGTTAAAATACACATTCATAAAGCTATCAATGTTTGACTGTGGACAGAAAGTGCTATAGTAGTGATGTAGTCTTTGGTTTTCATTTCAGTGTAATTGTGACAGGTTGCCTGTCTGAGGATAAAAAAATAATAATAATAAAAGATGTATGGGAGAGTTATTTTTGGTTGCTCTGTCTCTAATCAGACCCTTTCTGAAAGCATCAAATTCCTCCCACATCCCTAAACGCTATTATTGTGACAACTTCTCATTTTCCCCAACACTGAAAATATGTTATCTGTCTCTGCTCGGAGCACTGGTCTCCATTTCACCCACTCATACGGTACATTTCTGAATGTCTGCTCCTGGTTATATTTAATTGAAAACCTTATTAAATTTTAAAGGCTCCATTTGGTATAATGCAAGGATGTCTTTTTGTGTGAAGCAACCAGTTGTGCGTTTTTGAAGAATTTGCCTAGAGGTGTTTCTGATATATGCCCTCCTTAAAACTGTTTCAGGTTTAGCTTTACCTGAATAACATACATCAAGCTGTACAATGAAAAGAACTGCATTGGTCTCAGGACAGTATTTCAGTTTGACATGGACAGACTGATACTTAATGGTGTGTGGAAACTAAATGTGTGTTTTTTTGTTTTTTTTCTGTAATGCAAGTATGCCTTCTCATTTTAGTTATATATGGTTCTTATTAAACCAATGCAGTATATTAATTTTTACAACTTTAATGACTACATAGTGAGAGTCACACAATGGCAATTAATAAGCAAATAGTGTACTGTTTTTAATTTTATAGCCTACATTTTAGGCTACATTTGGTGATGTTTACACAATATCAATTTAAACTAATAATGTATATATACATAATAATGTATATATGCATGTCTGCCTTTTATGGACACAACAATGACATGTAGGGGTCTGAATGGGCTACCTTTGATAATGGATATCAAAGTCCAAGCTTTTAAAAATGATACCAAATGTCATCTTAGTGTAAACTACTGTACAGCAATATCATTTTTTTTTAAATGGTGACCTCATACTCATAAATTTGTAAAGTGATGTCACCAAAGGAAAATTATTGCCTTCTTATTTCTTTTCTGTAGATCTGTGTGGATCAGGATCCTTTTGGAAATGTTGTCATCCGTACATGACCCATTTTGTTAAAAAAACACAAAAAAGCTGGTCTAAAACAGTGGTCCTCAACCACGTTCCTGGGGAACCACCAGCACTACACATTTTGCAAATGTCTGCCACACCCTTTTCAGATCTTGCAGTCTCTGCTAATGAGCTGATGATCTGAATCTGGTGTGTTTATTTAAGGAGACATTGGAAATATGCAGTGCTGATGGTACTCCAGGAACGTGGTTGAGAACTACTGCTCTAAAATAACTAAAACCTACAAAAGGTCAATGGGATGAACCATCACCTTAGCAAAAGAAGCTGGTCATTTAAAAATTGGGATTTATAGAATATTTCACCTTTACATTATCACTAACTCATTTAAATCACCAAAAAAGCCTGCTTGTTCACAAAACACACACATGAGAATTATGTGGGGAATCTCAATGGATAAGGGTAAGGATCTATTTCAACATACAGTGCTCAATGTTAAAGACATTTTGGATTGAAAATACACTTAGAGTGACCAAACCTCTCATCAGCAGAAATAATCAAAAGACTAGACTGACTGACTGACTGACTGACTGACTGAGGAGCATGTTGTGTTTACAGAGAACTGGTCAAAATTTCACTTTAGTCATGAACGTATGTTTATTATATTTATCATTCAATATTTAACAATAAGTAAGTAGGAAAGAAAGAAAGAAAGAAAGAAAGAAAGAAAGAAAGAAAGAAAGAAAGAAA
>CAIGQW010054073.1:10290906-10309272 GCA_903798125.1 Danio choprae | reverse complement strand
AAAGAAAGAAAGAAAGAAAGAAAGAAAGAAAGAAAGAAAGAAAGAAACCAGTCATATCAAATCAGAGCCCAAACAACTTTTGTAGATCTTTCCACTACATTGAACACCATGCATCAGAGGCTTAGAATGAAACATCCAGTTCATTGTTTAAAGATAACCAAATCAATCTAATATTTAACAAACCCATTTAAATCCCTTTAAAGACATGAATAAATACAAACATCAAAAGTTATGTTATCGCCGGCAGCCTATTTGCACAGTTATTTGCAGTCACAGAGTCCAGTGGGGAGTAATCGCTTCCCACTGCGTGATAGCAAACATCTCCCCACGTTCCCGTTCACACAGTTTTTCAGCCATATGTGCAAATCAATGACTTCCCATCTCTCTGTTAAAAAGCAATCTCTCTGCTATTATAAAACATGACATGAATGCTTTCTGTCATACATGACTTGCTCTCATCTACAGATCCAGACATGTACATGACTTACTAAGTGCATGCGTTATCTAGCAAGTCTGCTTGCAGCATCTCTCCACATGCGGCCTGTTAGGTCAGGCAAGGCGACGTGCTCCACCGAGAGGATCAGATCCTGCAGGCTCGGAAAGCATCAAAGCCTTGGCTGCTCGACCCTAGAGTTTCCCTCTGAGCCCCTGAGCCAGAGATAAGACAGACTCCATAACAACAGCAAATCATGAGTCTTGGATAGAGGATGGAGGATGGTGAAAGTACTAAAAATATGCTGGTTTATGAAAACTCAAAGATGTAAGAGGGTGAACTGGGGAAGGGGGCAAATGGTTTGATTGAGATGCACTGAGATTCAATTCATGATTATGGATTTGGGATGGGATTTGTGTAGAGCAAAAAAGCTCTCTTTCTGACAGTTCAGAGAAAAAAAGTCAGATTATTCATTCATTCATTTTCTTTTCGGCTTAGTCCCTTTATTAATCTGGGGTCGCCACAGCGGAATGACCCGCCAACCTATCCAGCATATGTTTTACGCAGCGGATGCCCTTCCAGCTGCAACCCATCACTGGGAAACATCCATACACGCTCATTCACACATACACTATGGACAATTTAGCTTACCCAATTCACCTATATCGCATGGCTTTGGACTTGTGGGGGAAACCGGAGCACCTGGAGGAAACCCACGCCAACACGGGGAGAACATGCAAACTCCAGACAGAAATGCCAACTGACCCAGCTGAGGCTCGAACCAGCAACCTTTGTTTGCTGTGAGGCAATCGTGCTACCCACTGCGCCACCGTGAGGCCAGAAATTATTATTATTATTAATATTATTATTGCTAATAAAAATGATTATATATTTATTTTTATTACTTTTTACATTACTTAAACTGTGGAATTTTGCATGCCCTATTCATTTAAAAATAAATAAATAAATTATTATTATTATATATATATATTTTTTTATCTGTCTATTTGGACATTTTATACAAAGTGGAACAGTGGTAGTCAGATGTCTGGCTCTGTAAGACTTTCTTGAAATGATACCACCCTTGGCGTTTAGGTCGAAGCTTGTGACTGATTCCATGCTCTCCTGCTGCTTAATGTCCCCAGTTACCCTTGTTGTTGTTTTTTTTTATCAGCTGAAAAACAATATATGCCTGAGGATGGTGACTTCTTAATTGATACAGTGTTAAAAAAAGAAAGAAAAGAACATGAAGATAAAGAAACAAAAAAATAGAGATATATATTGAAATACACCCCTTTTTCACACTGGCCTTACAGAGCCAAACCACATCACGTTACATAAGAATTTGGAATGTCAGAATGTGCTGCTTTGTGCCAATGGCTAAACAGAAGCAATGCTGATCTGACCACCATGTCGTGCACAGGGATATAGCCTGAGGTTTGAGTCTATATTAAAATTTACGTAATGCCACATCAGCCTTACTCAAGAGGGGGAGGGGGGGAGAGAGAGGGGGGGAATAAAGTATTATTCAGATTCACCTCGGTAAAAAACTGTTGTTATCTCACCTAATCAGTTTGAACCAGACTACATAATACCAGATTAAAACATTTTGATAACACTTCACACTGTGCAACAATTCACACCATTTACTACAGGCTTATTACCTTATTAAATAAGGGACTAAGCCGAAGAAAAATTAATGAATAATTATTAAAAAAATAAGCATATCAATAGATCACACACACACACACACACACACACACACACACACACACACACACACACACACACACACACACACACATATATAGGCATTTAGATGTGGTTGGAAACATGTTTGTAAAAAAAAAATGCACACATCAATCTCACTATAATTGCAAAAACAAATATAAAGTCAGGGCCTCATGGTGGCGCAGTGGATAGCAGCCTCACAGCAAGAAGGTCGCTGGTTCGAGCCTCGGCTGGGTCAGTTGGCGTTTCTGTGTGGAGTTTGCATGTTCTCCCCGTGTTGGCGTGGGTTTCCTCCGGGTGCTCCGGTTTCCCCCACAAGTCCAAAGACATGCGGTATAGCTGAATTGGGTAAGCTAAATTGTCCGTAGTGTATGAGTGTGAATGGGTGTGTGTGGATGTTTCCCGGAGATGGGTTGCAGCTGGAAGGGCATCCGCTGCGTAAAACATATGCTGGATAAGTTGGCGGTTCATTCCGCTGTGGCGACCCCAGATTAATAAAGGGACTAAGCCGAAATGAAAATGAATGAATGAATGAATATAAAGTCAAACATGACAATGATCCAAAATATGTTTTAAATTACTTACTTAAGCTCAGGTCAACAAACTTTTCTATTGTCCCTAATATGAATTCACAGGTGGAAACACAGCAAAATTCTTAGCAACAAATTCACAACCCGAGACCTAACAGAGGAGGTTTGCATATAGATGGCTATATGTATCATCCTTTTTGTGACTCCCAGTGATGATTTTTTCTTTTACTCTTTTTAATTTTTATATATATATATATACTTTTTTATGTATATACAACTGCTTAGTTGGCTCCTTTAAAGGGGCAACACTTTTGTGTTTAGAATAAGACAGTTAGCCTGTGTATATTTGTGTTAATGCCTAAATGCCATTGTTTTCTGCCTTAAAATAAAAGCACTTCTCTATAAATTGCAACATAAAGCATCAAAGTAGATGGGACAGTAATTGTTGACCAGTAATTTACTATTTATTGTCAGTTACTACCTGTAATGGGTACATCAAGTAAATCACTGTAATTTATTCTTTGCACTACACAATTTAATAAATCCTACTAATTTTACAGTAAAATACTGTTTCATTTTATTACTGCAAAGCACTGACTATATTAAAGTTATTTACCGCATAATCTACAGCAGGGGTTAACAGTGTAGTCAATGAGGAAGATGTACATGCTTCACAGAATGTTTCAGCCAAGGACATGCTGTAGATAAATCATTAACTCGTTGATCTGGATGAAGAGAAAGTACACTTGTGTGTCCAAGACTGACAGTTCAAAGTCAGACTGTGATACCTCGCACTGAATGCATGTTCTCAAGGCCAAGATCTCATTCTCCTTTCCTAGGCCCAGAACGGATAAGACAATATAAGAAAATAGTCAATGTAATATCTTTGTGCAATATTTCAGTGTTTCTCTTTGAGGACATTTACCAATTGCTGCAAGACCCCAGCTAACAGAGGCAACTGTATCTTGTAGGGCATAAAATCTACAAATACAGTGCAGGAGCACATTCACACAACTAGTATAGACCATCAGGTCATTACAATCATTTTTGTTAAATGGTTAGCTAAATTTGTAAATAAGTACATAGTTCCACAGGGTCTCCTCACTTCCACGCTCCAGGGCCTCTGCAGCTCCACACTCCTGGCCCTCCTTAGCTCCATGCTCCTGTCCCACCTCAGCTCCATGCTTCAGGGCCTCCTCAGCTCCACGCTCCAGGGCTTCCTCAGCTCCACGCTCCAGGGCCTCCTCAGCTCCACACTCCAGGCTCGCCTCCTCTGCACAGACCTGGCCCTCCTTTCCTCCCCCTGTTGCACCTCTGATCCACCTCCCACCTGGACTCTTTTGGGGTGGGAGCTCTGTTGTGTTCACCAGCGATGTAACCATCACAGATCGCTGGAGAACACTCTATGTCATTCGCCCAAACTACATATCCCATCATGCCCTGCAGTCACACACTAGTTTCAGTTCACCTCTTAATTAGGATACACACACACAGCTGAAGCTGATCATGACTGATTATAGGGATTATATATACAGCACACACACACTGATATTCAGGGTTGAGTCTTGTTTCCCTGTAGTGGGCAATACCAAGCATTTTCCCTGTTTTGTCTAGCTGTGTTTTTGACACTTTGTTTGTTTGTTTGTTTGTTTGTTTTGCCGCCTGCCTTGACCCATTTGCCTGTTGCACCGATTACTTTTTGGACCATCTTTATGCTACCTTCGGTTCCTGTATTGAACCTTGCCTGCTTGACTTTTAATAAAAGCTGTATTTGGATCCGACCCCTGTTGTTTACCCCCATCATTACAAGTACTACTAGTAGTAGTTCTAGTAGTAATACGGTTGTTGTTGTTGTGTATCTGCATCAGCTTCATTTTTTCTCCATCTAGTACTTTTATGCAAAACCCCAAAATATGCAAAACATGGCGTATGTGATTGAAAACATCCCTACAACAACATGTTTTTCTTTCTTTTTTTTTTGCTTTTAGATAAAATAAAATTGCAATAAATTATATTTGCTATAGTTTCCTTTTACCACAACAGAGGTTTATCCGATCTTGAAAATGACTACTTCTGGGAATCACTGAAATGTGAAATATTCAGATCAAAATAACCAACTTTAAGATATTCAAGTCTAAATGTCTATTTGCATCCCTTATGCGATTTCTCAGCCTAAACCCATTTTGCCTACTGTGCAACTCACATTTCTGGTTGCCAAAAAGATTGAAGGCCAAAAATAACTGGAGGACATGTTCTCGGAGTGGCTGACACATTTTAACAGCCTCAGCAAAAAGATTGCATGTGATTCTGTGTCCTCGTGATTGCTACTCCACTCAACAACCATATAAAACCATGAAGTCAACTGTCACTAATCAAATAGTGAACTCCTAAACAGCCATGCCACTTGACAATACGACACTAAAAAGCAAAGAAATGGTCAGCATGTTTACATGGACAACAATTTCCATATATTAACAAAATCAAGACCATACTCTGATTAAGATTCGACAATGTAAACAGACTTCTAATTACCCAAGTTTGATTAAAGTCAATCTCAAGTAAACAAAAATAATTAAGACATGTAGAGCATTCCTAATTTAATCACAATTTTGAAGTGCAACGTAGACATGTTCACACATTGCATACCATTAGCATTTTGCAGGACTTTTCACTGCATTTTGAAAAAGATACACACTAAGCATTGGTCAACAGTTTGACAGAAAAAAAATATATTGTAGCTTTGAGCAAGAATATGTATCTGCATTCATCTGTTTGCACTTAAAAAAAGAGATGATTCATAAAAGTTTATTTGAACATAAGTTTTGTTTTTTTGTTTTTTTAACAATATCATCCTGAAGAACACTTTTACTCTAAAATAAAAGTAAGTTTAGGGTTCTTTATTTGCTGCCTTTAATTTTTTAAATGTAACTGCCACCTTACTGGCTCTTGTAAAATGACTGTACATTTTAACTTTAAAAGTGTAACTTGTTATATGAGTACATATATAAGTACACCCCTCAAAAATCTATCTTTTAAATTCATATTTTTAATAGGAAGCTATACAATGTTATATTTGCGCATGTACATTAGATTAGTCAGTAGCCAAATCTGAAACTTATCTAACAAAAGAACTTACAATAACGGTCCAAAAACTAGTACATCCAAATGTATATGTTATAGAAAAATTCATTCATTCATTTTCATTTCGGCTTAGTCTCTTTATTAATCTGGGGTCGCCAGAGCGGAATGAACCGCCAACTTATCCAGCATATGTTTTACGCAGCGAATGCCCTTCCAGCTGCAACCCATCACTGGGAAACATCCACACACACCCATTCACACACATACAGTATGGACAATTTAGCCTACCCAATTCACCTGTATTGCATGTCTTTGGACTTGTGGGGGAAACCAGAGCACCGGGGAGAACATGCAAACTCCACACAGAAATGCCAACTGACCCAGCCGAGGCTCGAACCAGCGACATTCTTGCTGTGAGGCGATTGTACTACCCACTGCGCCACCGTGAGGCCCGTTATAGAAAAATATTAAATACAAATTTTAAAAAAAGGAAAAATCAAGAGAAGCAAAAAAATGTAAACATTTAGTTGAAATTTTTTAGGTTGTAATAATTTTTTTGCTTGATTTTCTTTCAATTGATCATCTTTCAATTTCTAAATATGTTTGTTGACTAAAATATTATTTTAATAAATATATCTGTTTAATAAATCTGTTTTGTTTAAATGCACCAAAATACATTGCCTATATTCACTGAGAAATGGATAAAAATATTAATTTTCAAAATGGGGTGTACTCAATTATGCTGAGCACTGTATGTACAATAAAATGGGAACATAAACAGATTATTCTAAAAGCAATCCATGTAAATCTTACCTTAATCGCAACGTATAATAAATATTATTCAGGTGAATATTAGATGACTGATATTTATGTACCAGTTGAAGCAGCAATACAATACAGCTGCCTGATATTTATTCTCAAAACCACTGTACCCGTTCCACTTTCCAAGCTCTTCACGCCATATAGATCTGGCTGTTTTGTAACAGCTTTAATACTGGAATGATTTGCAGATGAATGCAGTGCAGTCTGAATACTGTAAACTTCTGTAAAGGTCAGCAGGATTGTGAAAGAATGGGAGCGTCGTCTCTCTGAGAGTGGTATCATGCTGTCTCCTCCTCTGGGTCGAGCTTGTCCTTTCAAGCTGATTTAGGAATGGCTTCCCCTGAGTAAATCTTACCTTCATGGTAAGAGGAGAACAAGTACAACCGATTTTGGATCAGCGTGAATAGGAAACTTCAACTCACTTCTTTCATGTGGAGTTGGAGCACAGACTTAATTTTGTGTGACTGTGAAAATAAATAGCCAGTTCAATGGGAAGACAGCTGGAAACAAGTGGATTCAAGCCACTGAACATGATTGTATATATACTGTATGTGGGATTTACAGAAATTAGATACTGTAGTTGGCAGAACCGTGTTGTATAGCAGCAACATTTTAGACAGCAACCTTTTAGAGTTAGACATTTCCCAAAAAATGTGAAATTATTCTCAAGAACATGGAAGAGCAGAGTTGGGTGTAATGCGTTCCACAGTAACGTGTTACTGTATTATAATTACATTTTTGAGGAACGCAGTAATGTAACGAATTACATTTTAAATTTGTGTAATTTGATTACTACAGTTACTAAAGTCAATGTAATTGCGTTACTTACGTTACAAATATAGTTTTTAGAAGAAAAAAATGTTTCTTTTAAATCCCGTTTTCTGCTGCAACGTCAGTTAATAAGCATGCACTTTTAAATTGCTGGAGCACGCCAGCTGAAATGATTGCTGTCGAGAGTGGCTGCTTCTTCAAGTGGAAATACAGACATTACTTTGATTTCATTGAGGGTAAAAACAAAAATATTGCTTTGAAATGCAGTCTAAAGAACTTTCGACTGCTTTTAAGTCGACCTGCAACTTGTTCAGCACTAGAACAGAAACCATTCTACGACAATACTCGTCACCAAGGAGGACACTCAGCGAAAGGGGGGGAGTCCTGGCGGACCTCAGCGAGGATGGCAAGAGTCCCGCCCACCCCCCTTCTACAGATAGGCAACTGCTGGACACTGGGAAGTTGCTCACGCACTTCTGGAGCGAAGTTAAGCCCCTTCCGCTGTTTCCACACAGCAATGATGTATCTCCACGTCAACTGTTTCCACAAAGTTTTTTAACTCTTGTGTTCCCCAATGTCCCTAGCTCCAGAGTCGTGAGTAGCTTCCCACAATCTCCAAGGACTGCAGCCAGTCAGCCAGCTCCAGCACTGCTGCAGTCAGCCAGCCCCCAAGCTCGCCCTCAAGCTCCAGAAATGGAGCTCGCTTTTGGGTGCTGCCTGCCAGCGTCGCCCTCTGGAGGGTGTCGCCCAGCGTCAACTCCTCCAGCCTCCGAGCTGCGGACTCCACCTCGGCCCTTCGACCCTAGGGCTCCGCGTTGGCTCACTCCTCCCTTGTCTCCGTCGTGGGCCGTCAGCCCACCAGCTCCGCCAGGCTCCCTCGTCCCTCCGGCTCCACCTTGGTCAGTCGTCAACCTTCCTACACCTCTGGACTCCACTCCTTTGATTCCCTGATTCCTGTATGTTGATGTTCCAGTGTTTCCCGTGAGTGTTTGTAAATAAATCTGTGTATGTTTTTGATAATCCCTGTGTTTTTGTACTTTTGTGGACAGCTGAGCATGACAATCGGGAGTGAAGGTACCTTCTGAATTTGAAGAGAAGCGTAGCTGCTTATGGGGCCGTTCACATATCGCATCACATGCGCGCATACTGAGAGCGCATACTGGGAGCGCATATTGTACGTGCTCGCATTTCCCAATTGAACTGGCCGATCTCCAGCAAGAACTGACCGATCATCTTCAAACTTTGTAATATACACATTCAGGTAGACAAATTACCTCAGACAAACACAGAACACCCAAACACTGCTGTGCTTTTTCATACTATGGATGTCAATGGTTACAGGTATTAAGTTTTCTTCATGCCTTCTTTTATGTAAAAAAAAAAAAAGACAAAGAGGATTGGAAAAAGTGAATGATGAGAGATTTTTAAGTTTTGGGCGAACTCTTTAGGTATTTTGAACATCTCAAGTTGCTGTGATTAACCCATTATAATGTTTTTCAGTGAATATTAAATTACTAAAAGAGCTGCAGTTTATTTTGTATTTTTAGGTGTATTTTATATGTTTTTAAAGTAACTTTAAAGTAAAGTAATCAGTAATCTGATTACTTTTTACATGAAGAAATTAGTAATGCAATCAGATTACAATTTTCCAGTATTAATCAGTAATTTGTAATCTATTACATTTTTAAAGTAATTTACCTAACACTGTATAAGAGGCAGGATTATTATGAAAATATAAATCTTAAAATAAGTTCAAATTAAACGGAATTTAATTGATTTGTGAATAACGTACTGCCATTGTGTAATGAACAAGTAAGCATGTCATTAATTTAAAAACAAAATGTAGTCTGATTATATGAATTTTAAATAAGTAGTTTACTATAATTATGAATACTTATGAAAAAAAAATCTGATTACATAATCCAAATTACATATAATCTGTTGTTACATATAATCTCATGTTCAGACTATGAGACTCCACAAGCATACTTGACAAACAAAACAACAATGGTGGACCATATGTGTGCAGGTGGATAGTTATTTCTTTACAAAGTGATATTATCAACATCTGCCTGCATTCCTAATTCTATCTGTATCGCAATTCAGAATCTGCAAGTCATATTAAACTGTATGAAAACAAAACAGTTTAAATTTAAATGGTTTAGTTATGCACCTATTAAAAGTATACAAATATACACTCTTTATAAATTGGGACATACTGACTCCGAAAATTAAATCTTTCTGCAATGAAATATTTCAACGTCTGAGCAGTGAAGACATAGGTTGAATAATGGTTGCTTGTGAAACTGAAATTTAAGGGAGTATTTTCGAGTCAAACATCATTGTGAAGCTGTGATTATGCAGCCAGCCTTCAAATACAGACTTTGAAGGAAGCAGTCTCTAGACTGATCACAACTAAGGTTTTTTTAGCCAATTTTGCATATCTATGTGAGGATGTGACCGATCAAGTCGCCATCAACACACTAACTAGACCATTGTAATCGACAAGACACAGAGTGCATGAGGACAAGTCAAAAAACATGGCAACCAACAAGAGAACTCAAACCAAACCAAGGGAAAGCACAAAACAAAGACCTTACATTAGCCAATTAACATGTTTTACCATACCGTTTTTAGTCATTACCATTATTGATTTTTATATTGCAACTTTTCACCTTCAAACTACTTTAGAAAGATAAACATGCAGTTTTTTGTAAGATTTAGGCAAACTGTTTATTCTTTTCCGCTTTTTTATGTAAATTGTCATGTAAAAATGAAGCTAGAGCTGTAGCAATGTACACATTAAAATGCAGACATTTGTGGCCCACAAACTCATCCCCATGTGCAGAGATTTGTTAAGACACATTTCCACCGGGAATTCTCCGACTGTAAAACAGAAAGCCCATTGGTGTTCATTAAGGCTGACAGAGAACCGCTCTGCTTGACACTCCCCATTGGATTATTAAATTGCAAGAGAAACACTGGAATAAAGAAGAACAGGGTGGCTGTATTTGAATTTAGGTCTTTGTGGGGAAAGATTTTTTTTCTTTTTTTATATAATTAATAAACGTTTCTGCACCATTTGTGAAGGATCAGTCTCAGATCCCTGTGCTTGAACATGGCATAATAAGTACTTTTTGGTTCACTGTGCTGCCCCATTACATCAGACCTGCTTTAACAGCAACAATTAGGCCAACATGTTAGCACTAAGTTGTTGTAATGTGCATTATCTAGCACAGAGGGATTTGAGTTCACAAGGAAATCTACAGTTTTAAATCTCTTTAAGAGTTTTTAGGAATTTTGAGAGAGAGAGAGAGAGAGAGAGAGAGAGAGAGAGAGAGAGAGAGAGAGAGAGAGAGAGAGAGAGAGAGAGAAGAGTTCTTAAGGATATAACTAAACATTTATGTCAATAAGTCAATAATCACCAGTAATTAATTAAATGACTACAGTCTAACTTATATCAGAAATAGAATATATGAGCAGCTCTGTAATACAAAAAGGTACAAATAAAAGGAGCCAAAAAGTAGTTCTAAATGAACTATAATGTTTTCAAACTGTTTTAAGTCTACTGTGTATTGTGGAGAGAAAGCGTATGTGTGTAAGTGTGAGAAAAGAACATGCATTACAATCATAAAGCACCATGTCATTTTCAATACCCTTCTCCATTTTTGTTATGCCAGAGCGGCAAGTCCTTGGCTTTGCAAAGTGCTGATGAAATTTTACGTTCTGGAACAAAGGCTTTGCCATGGTGATGTATCAGAGTCATATCTGAGGATGTGAATGACATTTTCAAGGCTCGGCGAGAGTGCATGTCACTGGTACAAAAGCTCGAGCTCCATCCTACAAACGAGAGACTGACAGGGATCTCTGTACTTCGCAGATGTAATTAAGTTCATGACCAGACACGCGCCTTGGTGTAATTGCTGTATGTGCCTCTTTGGATTGAGTATTGATGAATAATGCACATTGCTGGGATCGCAGAGGCTGCTAACAAGAAATGACAGTGAAGAAATGAGTTACGGTGACAGTGTAGGGCAACATATTATTTCAGCACTTTTCACTTGGATTTGTACATGCAGTTTCCACTGGATGAATAGTGGTTGATAAGTGTAGTACAGCACACCATATATGAATTACGACATAAAATCTGTATGTTTTTCTTTTCTTTTCTGATGTGCACACTTTTGGACTCAGTAAATTATTATTTTTTTAATTACCTTAAATTTCTCATTCTTTTATTAGATAATAATACCAATGCAATGTCGCCATAGTCCCATCAACCACAGCTGAGAGGCATCAAGAGGACCTGATATAAGCAGAGCAAATGCAACAGACTGTGATCTACATTTCTCTCGAATGTCTCCTCAGCTAATATCTGTTTCCCTCTCTCACAGCAGAGATCAGCAGCTGATCGGCGTCTGCACCCTGCACGACTTCTCTCTCTCCCAGAGCACCTGTACTCTTCGTGGCCAGGAGACATCTACTGCACCTCGTCTGTACCACTCATTACGCTGTAAATAAATCCCTCTCCGGGGAAAAGTGTGTTCAACGTACATCTATGTCAGTGTTTTCCATCTATCTCGCCACATGGTACACAGTTTGTCAAAATTGAGTATGATTACCATGGTCAGAGAATGAGGCAAATGTAGTTTTTTCAAAGTCAATAGTCAAAACTTTGAAAGTGAAAAGACTAAACTATTTTAGAAACAGACAAAGAGAAAATGACTATTTAAATAGATGAATGAAATACTGTTTCTCTAATGTGAAATATATCTTTCCCCTGTTACAACTGAACACCGTGTGACTTGGGGCTAGTGTTTAGAAGTCATAAACTGAAGAACAACCACCTTTTAAATTCAGAATTTTTTGCAACTCTGGAAATGGCATCAAAAACATTCCGTTAAACCCTAAACCAGATGATGCCACTGTAATGACACATACTGTATTATTCTCAAGGTTGCAGCTGCCAACATGAGACTTCTTGTTTCCAAATCACTCTGTTATACAGACTAAGTCTTTGTTTGAAGATGCTGTTTACATAAGCTGATAAGTCAGATTTATGAGGAGAGAAGACAAAGATGGTCGACCAAACCCACAGTAATGTCAAGGGGCACACAAAACAGTTTCACTTCATAAAGCAGATTGTTTTTGTAATTGAATTGAAGTGTTAATGCTACACCAAACAAATATGGTTGTTAGTTTATGTAAATTGAAGAGTGCTGGCTGACGGCTGCATGCAAGCTGCTAGAATTAATTTTCAAACGACAGTGTGGCACATGATCAACGGCAATCAAATTCCAATTAGACTTCACTGCAGCACATACAGTGCGGCTTAGATAACCATGGTAGCACGGAAAATGTACAGGTTTTTTTTTTTATGAGGTACATAATTGATGTAGAATATAAGCATTTTTACAGTTTTTATTTCTTTTAAGTTTCATTCAATCATTCATTTTCCTTTGGCTTAGTCCCTTATCTATCAGGGGTTGCTACTGTGGAATGAACCGCCAACTATTCAGGATGCCCTTCCTGCCGCACATTCACACACTCCCACTCTCACATTCACACACACTCATACACTAAGGGCAATTTAGTTCATCCAGTTCACCTATAGCGCATGTCTTTGGACTTTGGAGAAACCGGGGCACCCGGTGGACACTCACGCGAACACAGGGGAATGCAATCTCCACACAGAAATGATAACTGGCCCAGCCGGGGCTCGAACCAGTGACTTTGTTGCTGTGAGGCAACAGTGCTAACCACTGAGCCACTGTGCTGCCGTTATTTTAATTTTGATGGTTACTTTTGCATATTCTTTTGATTAATTCTTGCAGTTAAAAAAGTTGCAACTACTTAGTAAACAGCATGTCTAAAGAAGATCATTGAAATAAAGTATTATCTATTTAATTTGTAGAACATTGGGCTAAGGTATGAATTTGATGAGTTTAACCTAGAAGAGAACACAATGGCTTTGTCTGTGCAGTGGACAAAGCTCATTATTTCCCAAATATTACTTTTCTTCTTGCAAATGAAACATATTTGACTTCTGTGGATTGCTCTCCCTCAGCAACCAGCATGATACATGTTCTAAGAATAGAATACATTTTGTTGACCACTGACATTTTGTTAAAAGCATTAGATGAATAAATTCCATGTTTCCCCCTCTCTTTTCTGAGAACTCAAAGTTAGATAAATCTAACAACCGAAATGCTATGGCACGGTTCTGAACTAACATGTTGGAAATGCATATAGCAGTAAACATCTATTTACTATTGTTGATTTTCCACACTTAGTCCTATAGGATGCTAATCTAACAGAAGTACAAGAACAGTTTTTTTTAAAGCATATGCAATATTTCATATATTCTGAAGCACAGCATTTAGCAAAAATCAATTCAAGTCACCTTTATTTCTATAGCACTTTATTCAATGTAGACTGTCAAAGCTGTTTTACAAGCAAGAACAGGCTGAAAAGACATTCAACAGAAAAGTCTGAATACTATATTTTATTTTTGTGAGATATGTTCAGTATAACAAGCATGTAGCAGGATAATGGTAGAATTCTGGTGTAGTTCTAGTTGGCTCAAAATTGATTCAGTTCACTCCAGGCAGCTTCGTCAACCACAACCAAGCAAGACAAACTCCACAATTTCATAAAGCCAAAACTCCCCCAACTGACAAAAATGAAGAATAAACCTTAGGAGAATCCAAACTCAGTCAGGGAACAAATTATTTTCTGGCCAAATGGAAAAGGAACTGATATGCAGTCTAGAAAGTGGTGGACAATGCTGATGGCCTTGAGAATGATGGCCATCCATCATGGTAAAGGTGAGGGTCCTAGTAGGTTCCAGGCTAGTGTTCAGGCTAGCCAAATAGATTTAAGTACAGATTTGTCTTGTCACTGAAAGCTTTGCTGAAACGTTGTCTTGTGGACTTGACTCATCGATGTACACTCTGATCGTGTGGGACTGTGCTGAGGACATCCTCTGAGCTGGAATTGGACTAACATGAGTGTGGATGCCATTATTTTGGTGTCATTTTGGGAAGTTCCGATTGCCCTAAATGCAGCTGAGCAATTCCATGCAAATGTCAACATTCACTCACTTTCCTTCAGCTTAGTCACTATTTCAGAGGTCGCCACAGCGGCCAACTTTTCCAGCATATGTTTTACGCAGCAGATGCCCTTCCAACTGCAACCCAGTATTGGGAAACACCCATACACACTCATTCACTCACACACACACAGACACACTATGGACAATTTAGTTTATTCAATTCATCTATACCGTATGTCTTTGGACTGTGGGGAGAACCGGAGCACCCGGAGGAAATCCACACAAACACGGGGAACACAGAAATGCCAACTGGCCCAGGCGGTACTTGAACCAGTGACCTTCTTGCTGTGAGGCGACAGTGCTAACCACTGAGCCACCGTGCCACCCCACAAATGTCAACATTGCCATGAAAAAAACAAAATGTTTTCACCAAAATAGCGAAACAATTTCCAAGTTTTTTTGTGTAAGCTTGTATTTTACAGTAATGCAAAAATACTCAAAAATGTATGTCAATGTTTTGAAACAATTATATCTAATTTATCAGTCACACAAGTGCCAATTTCACATCTGTCACATACATAACGGAGAGATGTCATGTCCATAATGAAGCTTTTCCCGTTTTTTCCCTTTTAAATAAAATCAATCATGTTTTGTTCTATAAAGAGCCAACTCTTATCTTTTTGATTAGCATTATTTCTTTTGGGTTGCGCAGTTTAATTCACAGAATTTTTACAAAGTATTTTGTATACTGCAAACTTGCATACTTTTTTGGTCACATCCATAACGCATGTTTATTTTACTCATTTAAAATATAAAATATGTTTATGTTTAATGTTATTAAATAGGTGGCAAATTTAAGACACTTTGCAGAATAGCTCAGATGAGAAAATTAACAAGTTAGTCTCAGTCAGAAGTTCAGAATGGTGAGGAAAAACTGCCGTAACAAAGGAGGTACAGTCAACTGCTTAATGCACATGAAAAACTACTCTTTCATTTGAACTTGTTTGCTGTTAATCACAACACTAGATTCTTGTCCTACTGTAAGCAGTTTTTGTAAGATTGACTTACTTCATTTACTACTAAAAAAGTAAATAAATGTATACAAATAAATAAAATAATAAAAATAATATATATATACTCATTCAAATACTTTTTTTTCTTGTTTTCTACAATGTACATTTATCAATTACATCCATTTGTAAGTGTCTTATTTGGTATTTTGCATATATATATATATATATATCTATATATATATATATATATATATATATATATATATATATATATATATTTATTTATTTATTTATTAGTTTTTATTTATTAGTTTTTTTACTAATAACAGAGAAAATCAACTGCAGTTATGCAAATTTTGATTTGACAATACTTTTTTTTCTACTGGAATATTTGTTATTTACGTTTTTCTGAATAATATATTAATAATATTATGCACAGTTTAACTCTGTCCTCTACAAGGCCATACAAACTGATTATTCATTTATTTATTTATATATTTTTAACAATTATTTAAACAAAATTCAAGTCTATTTTGAGCTCTTCTAAAAAAATCAAGAGAACCTCAATTTGACTACGAGGTAAAATACAGTTTGACTTTGAAAATTGGAACAATGGAAACTTGGAACAATAAAAACAAATGAAAACAAGGGATGTATTTTTTGGACATCCCAGAGCACTTAAAGTTGTATTTAGACCATGTCACAAAGAAAACAAATAGCATCACTGTCCTCTACTATCCTTCAGAGGACTAAAGGAGAAGCAGAGGAGCTTGTAAATAGATTTTAATTTGTGATTTATGCAACTGCTGCAAATCCCCCAGTTTGGACTGTCAGGAAATGGATGATATTAGCCTAGGAGCGTTCGATAACTAATTTAACCCTGGGCACTAATGCTGAGTCTGACAGATCAATCAGGGAAGTGTTAGATCCTCTGATGCTTATGATTCTGCCTGGCACTGTCAACCTGCTCCATTAAAAGGAACTGACAACATTAGCCGACTCAATCAAACATCAAAAGTCATCAAAAGTAATTTTAGCCAATTATGTGAATTCTGTGCTGAAAAAATGGTCTTTAAAGTCTTACTTGATGTAGCTCTAGGGTGTCTAATCCTGCTTTCCTATAAAGTTTATCTACAATCTGAATTGAAATCACATAGCTAATCAAGTGGTTCAGGATTACTAGATGCTTCAAGCTAGCTGTGATTTTTGGGCAGGCAGAATCATAAACCTGCAGGACACTGACCATTAAGACGTAGTATCAAACAGCGCTACTATGGCTGGCCCACAGGCCAAGGTCAGATTAACTAATTTAGCTAGTTAGCCAGTTGCTACTAGCCTGAGAATCTTAAAAAAAGCCTGAAAACACTTCCATCAAATCCATAAGACCAAGAAAATATCTTTCACATTCATGTCACACTAGATGCCACAAGATATTGAATTTAGTCATTATTATGTAAGATACTACTTGGGAATGCAATTTATTTTGTCTAATTTACTTCAGAACAGAACTGTGTAAGTCATGCATTGACTCATACTAAATCAGTCTACTGTTTGATTCCCAGAAGTTATGTAATCTGATTTGCCTTCTCAGTGCATTACAAATCTGCAGTGAGGAATCTTGGTAGCAGAGTTACCTTTATTATGTGTCAGTCAAGCATACTGTAAGTAAAACTAAATGATTGAAAGATAAACAAAATCAAGCAATTTTGGTGCTTAATCCAGTATTTACCTCTTTTCAATGGTTTGAGTTTAAACAATTTTTTTAGATTAAACCTGTGTTTTTTCTGTTACTTATGAATAAAATATGCAATGCTTGTTTGTTTATCCATTCAATCTCCTTCGGCTTAGTCCCAGAATCATCAGGGGTCGCCACAGCAGATGGAACCTGCAATCGGGGCACCGCTAAGGGATGGAAAGTTAGAACGTTTCTAAGGGCCCACGATCAGGGGACCCAACCATCCACACCCATCCTACCCTTGCTCAGAACATTATTTGAACCAGTGTGAATATCAAATCTCGTGATACAGTAATTGTGAGACAAAAAGAACAGAGCTATAACCTCACTTACCTGGACACTTATGTGGGAAACCTACTATAAGCTCTTTGTACCCTGCCATGTTATAGCTTACTTTAGGTCATCACAGACATCAAAGTAATCAGTTATTCAAATCAAGTTCTATTGGTCAAGATCCTCTCTTTTTCTCATCGGTCCTGTTATGTGCTTATTCCGGAAAATCTGCAAGGCAAAACATCGCTTCTGACCTCAATTGAACATTACTCACCTTCTGTATTTTTGTTTCCCATCTGTTTGGCACATCTAGAGTCTACATCTCATGATCTGTGCCCAGTGTCTTCAAAGTTTCAAAGAAGAATTCATTTATACTATTTATGGCATGAAAAACAGCACTATAGGTCAATAATAATAATAATAATGATGATAATGATGATGATGATAATAATAATAATAATAATACATTTCAGAATATTTTTGGACATAGGCAAGTTGTCCTCACAGATTGCACACCGACATTTAGTGCACCCAGTTTAGTCAATTTCCTTTCCCAATTAATCATTTGGTTATTTTTAGTTAATTAAAACCATTAGTGGAACCAGTGTAGCCTAATTTATGAACAAAAGATTCTCATTCACTGGTCCTTTTAATAAATTGTTTAAAAGACTACGGTTTAAATCAATCTGTAAGATATCAATGGCTTTAAAAAGTAAAAATGATAAATCTCACACTTTACACACTAAGGTCATATACTGAGGATATGATGATGTGTTAAGGTGGAGTTTTCTATGAGCAGGAAAATTATTTATTGATCACAGACATATAAAGTACGTGATTGAATCCCCTTCAAACTGATGGAACATGGAACAAATTACATTATTATTTATTACTATTTATAAAAAAAAATAAAAAAATTATAT
>CAIGQW010054073.1:10266494-10277275 GCA_903798125.1 Danio choprae | reverse complement strand
ATATATACACATGCACACACAAACTGTCCCAGCAAGTCTGCTTGTTTGTTGTATTCCCTCCACACTGTGAGTTGGATAGGAAACACAGAGTGCAAATCGGAGTGTTGTATGTTTCACCACAGACCTTTCCCACAGCTGTCTGTTCTTCAAAGAGCAGATTAGAAGATCCATACTGTGCACATGTGTAATTATTCCTATCCTCTGTGTAAATCCAAACTCTACCACTTGTCCAGGTTAAACAGACACACTCTGAGCTTGAGTGAACAGATATTGTCACATATTTCTGCCCAAGCTGATATTTAGTCCATGGATTTTTGCAAGCTCTTTAATAACATTTTGTCTGAAATTCAAAAGAAAGAATGATAAGAACGAGAATATACACAAACATCTATATATATTTTTTTAATTGCTGTTTTTGTTCAGAAAAGGCATTACGTTTATCAATTAGACTAGAGATGTTTACATTTCTGTTTCAAATTTTGCTTTGGTATTTTTTTAGATCAGAATTTAAATTCTCAAAACTTTAATCTTCACGTTGTTGTGTCACTTGTGCACATAAAAACATTTTTCGAACAAGTTGTAAATGCCTTGGTACTGTACATCCATATTAATGATTATGTATATTTCTTTGCTTTTATTTAATTTTTACGTTATCAATTGCTTGTTATTGCTTGCAATGTCATGTTGATCAAAATGTATTATAACAGGTCTCTGTTGAATAGTCTCACCCCTATAACATTTAGGCATTAGTTCATAGAGGGAGAGAGAGGGCTAAAGATATAGAGTGATATATTGATTAAGATGCTTTGTCTTGGGCCTGCTGGTGTGTCTCAGTCCTGAGAGCACCTTCCACCCTCTGAACAATCTTTAGCTTGGCTTGCCTTTTTATATTTTGTCCTCATCTGCCTTGTTTTCATCACTTTCTGTGGAGCTTACTATTTGTACTTGTGAGTCTTCAGGGCGTTCTCAGTGTACTTTAGGTGATCCATCTCGTTGACCTCTTTGTTTCTAATCAGTGCATGCTGTTAATGTTGCAATGGAGGCTGGAGGCCATGCTCAGTGTGCACTTTCAGTATTTTTGATACTATGAAGTGCTGTCTCTATTGATCTGGTGCTGATGATGTATCCATGATATATTCACAGTAGTGGCCTTCACTATTTATCAGAACCGAAGGTGTCTCTGCTTACGCTTGAAAAAGAGCCCACTTCTGCATCAGGATCATAAATGAATGGGGCTTGAAGCAGAAATGCAACTGAAAAGAATAAAAAATGGACACAAGATATGGGGGAAATTAATCAATACCAAATGAGAAAGAGGGCTGTTTTTGCCCCAATATCAGCATGTCATATTGATTTTAAACAACAGATCAATAAACAAGGTTAAAATTGGGTAAAATATTTTAGACTTTTGTCATTTTAAATCATTTCAAACAAACACTGAACGATTTAATTATAATAATAAATAACTCACCCATACATGTGTTTACATTGCATCTGAATGAATCAGTGTTTTAAATAAAACATGTGATTCTATGATTCGAGGTAAGGATTTGTGGGTGATTTCATTTCACATTTTAAAGTGTAATTTCATTATGTTTACATTAACAGTGTGAATAGTGGTAGTGTTTTTAAGAATAGTCTACTAGAAGTGAAACATAAGATAACATTGTTAAGTAAATCAGAGATAATAATAAAGTAAATGCAGCTGCATTACATGATACTGTGTGGTGGGAGCATGCCTTTAGCAGTTTCTCTAAAGTAAACCTCTGAATTGCAAAGGCTGCTTTGGATATTCATGATATTTATCCTTTACTGGCCTTGACACAGCACAAATTCTGTCACCTTCTTTTTGACTTGCATTCAGCTTCTAGATACCAGACATGCTATGCATATTTCCTTCTGCTAGGCAGAACATAGTTAAAGGGATAGTTCACTTACTCAACCTTTAACATTAATTCATTCTTTACTTATTCCAAATCTCTTTGACTTTTTTTCTTCTGTTAAATACTAAATTTATTTTGAAGGAAGCTGGAAACCTATGAAACTATAGAAGTCAATGGTTACAGGTTTTCAGCATTCTTCAAAACTTCTTATTTTATGTTCAACAACAACGACAACAACAACAACAACAACATTTGTAATTACTTGAGTGTAATATTGTGCAGGATACGAATCTGGCAACGCATGGGGACTCTACCCAGGAGTTTTAGGGAGTAAAAGAACAGTCCAGTGTGATGACCCAGGTCATCAATCTAAGAAGACTGCTACAACTGTTCCCACCACACTGGTTGCTCCCCACTGGTCAACCACCTAAGACACTGGCATAGCCTTTAGCTTCTCTCCTGTGGTTGTATTGAGCCTGGCAAAGAAAGATGATGCTTGTTGTCAGCGGTACCCACATTGCATGCAGGCCAAAGACATATGTTCACTAGTGGCCAGGGGGTCATCTGCAGATGTCAGACTTCTTACTTCTATCCCTCCAGCAACTATGTGGGATCCTGATATTGTCCTATTGGGGTTTACCAGTCTGGTTAGTCTATCAGTCTACCAGCCCAGTTTGTCTCAAAAGTTCATTTTCACTATCTCAATCGGTTTTGCGACAAGTCCCAATTTCAGTGGCATCATTTTAATACTGTGGCTTACAAAAGAGCAGATGGCATCCCTGCAATCATGCAACTTGGATTGCTTCACATTAGACTATTGCAACATTTTGCTGAGCATGACACAGCAACTCACCCTGGTTAGACCTTGCCTTTCTACAGGTGACGTTGTTCTTAGAACAAGTGTGCAAGCATGTTTCTGTATCAACAGATGCTTCCAGGATGGTCTATGGTGCCGTATGAGAAACACATGTTGATAACATGGTAGCATACATCAATTACTCATTTACCATCTATTCTTCTGGAGTCACTCTGCTCCTCAATTGTGCAGCCATCAGCTCACGCTCTCAGGAGAATGGAGACTTCACCCCATGGTCGTCCAGCTGATTTGGGAATGATTTTGAGTCTCAGCCTGACCTGTTTTCTTCTTGTGAATCCACCTATTGCTAGTTGTTTTTCTCCCTAACTAGGGGCTCCCTTGACATGGACACACTAGTCTACAGCTAGCCCAGAGTTCTTCACAAGTATGATTTTCCTGTACCGAGCCTTCTCACACAGACACTATGCAAGGTCAGAGAAGAAGGGGAGTATGTATTACTGGCTCACCCTGAACTGGTTCCCAGAACAGACTCTCCTATTGACAGCCCCTCTTTGGTGGAGGAATACATTTTCTTTCTCTGGTATGGCGCAAATTTTGACATGACACACTCCAGCATGGCTGTGTGCTCAAGGTTCCTACCGCTCCAACTACCATTTCAAGACCAGGTAGTGAACACGCAAGAGCTGCCTTTGGAGGAGTCATCTATGATCAATGTGGACCACACACACAGAAAATTAGGAGTTCTGAGCAGTTGTTCATCTGTTTTGGAGGGTGGCAGAAGGAAAGTGCCATCTCCAAACAGAGGTTGGGCTATTGGATAGGGAATGCCATCACCTTGATGTACCTGTCACAAGTGGAGCCTTGCCCCCTGGGAGTGAAAACACATTCAACAAGGAGGGTTGTCTCACCCTGATCAATATCACATGGTGCAGAAATTTGTAGAGCTGTGGCCTGGGCAAAATCAAGCACATTACCCAGAGCTGGTTTCCTCCTGGTTGCTGGATAACACCAGGTAATCTAAAGGAAATAGTCTTGGTGTAAGCGCTTTCTGTGCCATTCTCTGTCACCTATAGATGCTTGAACTTATTTCACTCTGCTAGTATGTTCCCCAGCCAGTGAACCATAGAGTGTTAATCCAAGTCCCCAAACACATTAATTACATTGTTGTGTACCATTGGTGCGGCACGGTGGCTCAGTGATTAGCACTGTCACCTCACAGCAAGAAGGCTGCGTGGGTTTTGTAGTGTATAAGTGTGTGTGAATACGAGAGTTTATGGGTGTTTTCCAGTAATGGGTTGTGGCTGCAAGGGCATCCGCTACGTAAAACATATGCCGGAATAGTTGGTGGTTCATTCTGTTGTGGCGACCCCTGACAAATAAGGGACTAAGCCAAAGGAAAATGAATGAATCAATGAATCAATGTATAATTGGTGCCTCCTATGCAAGGAGTAAAACCATATGTTTAGTCTTCTATGGTGAGTTTCCCACCTTGGTAAACCTGTGTCTTCCCTACCGGCAAACCATCTAATCTATATTTTGTGCTTCCCAATTAGGGCCAGCCCATATGCACTCTGCCAAAGTATCTCCCCCATTGGGTAGTATGTGGACTATGCAGTGTTTGCTTAGCTAGGTAAAACCCTTTACGACTCCTACTTTTACGATACCTATTTTTTACAATTCCCAGATTGATCATTTGAGAACCACTGGGGACACTGAATGGTGAATGAATGCAGAGATGTGGTTTGGCTCCTCAGTGGTAATCTGAAGTGTGATCCGCATGTGATTCTTCTTGAATACCCCTGACTGGGGTAGTGGCCCCACATGCTTCTACAGTACTTGCCAATTTTCATTGGTCTTTTTTCATGCAAGTCATAGTGATTCCCTAAGCAGAATTCCTTGATCTGTATTTAATTGTTAAATTAATAGATACATTCTTTTGCTTGTATTTTTTTATTTTTAAAAATGGCAGACACTAAACTTAACATAAAGCAGACACTAAACTTGCATATCATGTACTTTCAATGAATATTAAATCTCTTTTGTAAATTTAATTTGATGCAATCACCGAATGAGACATCTTATATTTATGAGTGTTTTACACTTGAATTAAAATGATCCCTGAGAGAAATACAATTACATAAAGTGTAAAGAGTTTTTTGTTTTGTTTTGTTTTTTTTTGCTTTGCACCACTGGTGACCTGAGGCTTATAGACATCAGCTGTGTGAAACAGCTTCAGCATAATTTTGCCATTAAAATGAGATGAAAACCTATTTTTATGTTCGCATGCAAATGTGTATGTGTGCATATGTATTATTACCTGTGAGCAAATGTGCAACTACCATGTGCAGATAAATGTGTTTTTGCCTGGAAGAACATTTGCTTGAATAATCTTGCATTTAAGAAATTATGTTTGTGAAAGCATGTGTCTTTTTGCGAGATATAGGGAGCCAGAATTACCACATCTGTAAGCAGGTCAGTCTTCAGAATCTAAGTTTGAAGAAAGAGAGAGAAGAAAAGAAAAAGAAGAGAGAACGAGTTCCACACCACCACTAATGATCCAGCACTAGTTTCAGTGGAATGAAATATACTCCCTTGACCATAAAAATGAGAAGAAAAAACAAAAATCTCAGTTATACTGACACAAAATGATATATTCCTTAATTATCTGTCATAATTTCAACATCAGTGCTATTGAATCGAAGTTAAATCACCTGCAAGGTAATCATGTGTCCATTAAAACAATATAAATTAATCCAATACTGGGTTAGCCATTTCATTTGAAGATGAAAGTTAATATTATTTCTGCATATTTGCCTGAAGGCATGAATTTATGCACCCAGGTAATACGAGAATAGCAAATATTTATTCTTCACAGTGGAGATGTTACACAAGCATGTTTTATTTATTTTCATCTGATATGCCTGATTGAATTGTGTCAACTGATTCACATGAGAGTCAGTGAAATAAAAAAAACAAGTCAAAATTGTTAAACATACAAACTATGATACTCAGTCAAATAAGCATGGGGTTTCAGCCTTTTTCAGAATTTATAGCTCATTCGTCTACTTTATTTCAATATCTCATTTGATTAAATGAGTAATAAGCAGATGGACAGACAGAATAAGAAAGTGTAATTCAGGGATGCAATTATTCATCCAAGGAAAGAGGTACTCTTGAACACTGACAATTTCATCAGTCTATAAATTATTAACAATTCAGGTCAAACCACATCATCCTTATCCATCAACACATTCCGTTTTGACATTGATCTTTTTCCCCTTTGCCTTCCATATCTGTTGCTGCTGAAGGACAGCAACACTCCAGTGCTTATTTTAGCTCCTCGCTGAATATGGAGATCCTTCAGAATTGGACCACTCAATCTGTCCATCAGCCCTTGTGAGACTGGCAGATGTCACGGAGGATTCATATCAAAGATTTTGCATGGAAGTGCTCCTGTCTGATCTAGGATGATACAGACCCTGTGGTCAGTGTCTGGGCAAGGATGTTTGGTGAGGGACAGGTCACATACTCTGTTTGTCATTTTGCACCTTGTATTGCCCTTTTTTAACCCCTGATATTCACACAAGTGACTGTGAGGTGATACAGGGCAAGGTTAGCATTACTATCTAAAAGTATTATGTGAGAACAAGCAGTGATTGCGTTTTTAAACTCAAACACTAATTGTGCACTAAATGGAAGGAGTTAAATTGATTTTATTGTATTCTATTTATATTGATTGCTTTACATTATGAAGTTTCAATTGATTTTAAATAAAACTAATTATGCTAAATAAAGTTCATTACACATTTTCATTTTACATGAATTAATGAACGAACAATTAATAAAATTATTTATACAGATGGAAAACAAAATGTCCTAATTGTGAACAAAAATGTGGCATTGTAATCTTTCATAATAAGGCTGTGACATTTCACCTAATTACATTTTGCAGGTGAAATTTCTATGAAAATTAAACTTAAAAATCATCTAATCAAGCCGTATCACTTGTCACATGGCTTTTAAAATCTAGTTAAATTCATAAAGAAAATGGTTAAAAGAACGTATTCTTAGAAAAAATATTTAGCAAAAATGTTAGGTCAAAGGGAGTAAATAAAATATACTTTATTCATTAATTCATAAGTCAATATTTAACTGCCATGTTAATATTCATTGAAACTTAGACTCCATATTTATCATATAAAGAAATGTATTACAGATAAGGCAGTATTTTAACTTGGAATCTTTTACACAGATTATCTGGTACATGAGTGCAGTTAAAAGGATTATTATAATAAAAACAATGTCCAAGGGAACAACAGGAACACAATGCAGGAACATAGCAAAAACTCACATAACCATTAAGCAACTGACAAACACTGACTGAAACAGAAAGGCTTAAATACGCTGGGCTGAACTAGCAAATATAATAACAAGGGGGAGGGGCAACTAATCACTGGAGAGACAAAGTAGGAAAAGCATGACAAATAGCAAGGTTATGGCACACAGGGGAAACAAAAATAACCACAAAGGACAATGGCAATGTGAATCGTGAGCAGTGGTGTAATGTAACAAAGTAATAAATCCTTTTTTTTTTTTTTTGCAGTTATCTGGACAATTTATTCATTTTCCAATCAACCGCATACATGTCATGCTAGCATTTCAATGAACCTGTTAAAAAATACAACAACAACGGATGACTGGATAGTTTACACTACATATCAGTCAAGCGGTGCTGTGTCAGTCGAAGAAATATTGGAGTTTAAAAACCTCAAACATCTTCTTCAAGAAACAAATTTAGGTAAAGTGGAGAATCAGCAGCTAACAGTTATTTTCAAATCTGAATCTTCCTTTTATTATTATTATTAATATTATTATTAGTATTATTATTATTATTATTGTTACTTAAACAGTTAGGCTTTTTCATTTAAAGAAAAAAAGCTTAACTTTTGTAAAGTATGTTATTCATAAAAAAAAGATGAATCTTTTATTTAAAGCATTTACTTTTACTTTCATTACTTAAGCACAATAAATAGTAAAAAAAAAAAAAAGTTTCATACTTAGTGCAATAAATATAAGATACTTATAAACTTTTACTCATGTATTATTCTAAGCAATGACTAACCTTTACCAAAGTAATTTTTTAGTACATTTTCTAGGTATCTGTACTTTTACTTATGTATGACTTACAAGTACTTTATACATCACTGCAGATGTGAGATCTGTTCATTTTAATTGTAGGAGAAAACAGTAATTTTGGGGGGATTTATGGCTTATTTTTAGATTTATTTTTATCTTCAAGATTTGACATTTGTACCACCAGTGTCACTGTCACATGGAACAGCACAATGTTATACTGTGACAATCGAATGCATTATTCTTTGCCACAGCCTTATCACCCTGCAGCCCAAGAGCGAGTTACTCACTGAAGCTAAGCAGGGTAGAGCCTGGTTAGTACCTGGATGGGAGACCACATGGGAAAACTAGGTTGCTGTTGGAAGTGGTGTTAAAGAAGCCGGCTGGGGGCACTCAACCTGTGGTCTGTGTGAGCCCTAATGCTCCAGTATAGGGAAGGGGACACTATACTGTCAGTGAGTGCTGTCTTTCGGATAAGACATTAAACTGAGGTCTTGACTTTATATGGTCATTAAAAATCCCATGGCACTTCTCGTAAAGTGTAGGGGTGTAACCTCGGTGTCCTGGCCAAATTCCCTCCATCGGCCCTTATCTGTAGCTGGTGTGTGGTGAGCGCACTGGCGCCGTTGTCCTGTGGCAGCCGGCGCATCATCCAAGTGGATGCTGCACACTGGTGGTGGTGTGGAGAGACCCTCCCTCATAATTGTGAAGTGCTTTGGGTGTATGGTCATACACGTTAAATGCGCAAGTTTGTGAAGTAATCAGAAACTGTGAATTTAATACTGTTGTAAGACAATTTATTGGGTGTTTTGTTAATATTACTAGGTACAACTTTGTTAATATTATTAGGTACAACTGTCTTTGCTTAATTACAATATACTTTAACACTTTACAACAATTCACAGTATTTACTACTGGCTTATTATCTGCATATTATTTACAAACAGGGCCTCACAGTGGCGCAGTGGGTAGCACGTTCGCCTCACAGCAAGAAGGTCGCTGATCGCTGGTTCGAGCCTCGGCTGGGTCAGTTGGCGTTTCTGTGTGGTTTGCATGTTCTCCCTGTGTTGGCGTGGGTTTCCTCCGGGTGCTCCGGTTTCCCCCACAAGTCCAAAGACATGCGCTGTAGGTGAATTGGGTAGACTAAATTGTCCGTAGTGTATGAGTGTGAATGGATGTTTCCCAGAGATGGGTTGCAGCTGGAAGGGCATCCGCTGCGTAAAACATATGCTGGATAAGTTGGCGGTTCATTCCGCTGTGGCGACCCCAGATTAATAAAGGGACTAAGCCGAAATGAAAATGAATGAATGAATGAATATTTACAAACACATATAATATGTGATCTTATTTTACAACCCAATACCTAAACCCAGCAACCACCTTACTAACTTCTAAAAAGCAGCTAATTAGTAATTTATTGACCTAAAAGTTTTAGAGAAGGTTTTGTTAATGATTTGTTAATAATGGGACGTGTGCGCTAAAAGCGTGTTAATATAGGTAAACTACTTATGCACAATTACATCAAACCCCAAACCTAATGAGCATTCTAAATCTAACATAAGTACATGTAATTAATTAATATTACTCAATAATTAAATGAATAGTTACACTATAACAAGGACACCTTCAAAATAAAGTGTAACCTATTATGGACATGTAGTTGCTGCTAGTTACTGCAGCTCGACACAAAAAGTCACACCTTTCCTGGTTGCATGCACATTTACAGTGCATTTGTTTTTACTATACCACAGCCAAACATAATCTGTAATGTCAAATTGATACATACAGGGCTGTATCTCAAATACAGAACATCAATTATTAAAGAACAGTCGTCTCAGTCTTTGTCTTACTCACATTCCTTCTGACAGGAACACTTCAGGTGTAAAAGCCGATATGATATTCCATACCACCCATAGCACTTGGCCAGCTCTCAGCAGCCATTGATGCAGGTGTCATGTACAATACATCACAGGCTTTCCGCTAGAGACGTGCCAATTGTTACGTGGCTGCAGGATGCGACCAGATTAAATGTGTAACTACATTTGGGGTCAGCAGGCACTAGACAGATCCCTGCTATTAAACTGAGAGATGGTGAGGCAAAATTAACTTTACTGACTCAGTTCCAGCATGGGAAGTGGAAATGTTGTTGCTGCTTTACTTCGATGTAATAGTAAGAGAGGTAGAAGAATGGGCTGGAGTCTCAGAACTGACTTGGGAACTGGTGAAAATGTTGTATCATTGCTAAAATAACTTTAAGCATCATATTTATCTAACCCCCTTAAATGTAATCTGTAAAGTTTTTTCCCGGTTGTTGTATTGGCGCAACCTCTTTGAAAAGTCTTTTTCAGGCTCAGCCAGAGGCTAGAAATATTTATTTCCTCAGGCTTTCGCTGGGGAAACAAAACTATAAAGTTTATGCTGTATGATTATGTTTTAAAAAGTACTGTTTTCTAACAGATATGAAGAATAGAGAGTAAACAGTGGCAGGGATCTACTCACGTTACACTCGCGTGGGCCCTCGGCTGCCATATGAATCCATTTGCTGCCCTCAGGCAACAAGCTTCATCTGCACCGGGAGTTTGAACGCCTGGAGAAATGAGCGCCCATGGTCTTTGATCTGAGTCTCTCATGCGTGATTGTATCTTTGCAATCTGAAGCACTTAGGCATGCTTGGTAATTTCCACTGTAGCCACAGCACAGTCCATCAGCCACTGTTGGTAATTGTACCTTCCATGCTGCACAAATTACACAACGCATGCCCTTTTTAATCTAAACATCCAATTACAGCTGCGATCAGTAATAATAATAATAATAATATAATATATTAAAACGAATAGTTATTAAGTCCTTCAATAGAAAAAAGCTCTTCAGAAAACAGCAGGGTTCCTTGTTGAAATATATTAATAATAATAATAATAATAATAATAATAATAATAATAATAATAATA
>CAIGQW010054073.1:10214745-10228586 GCA_903798125.1 Danio choprae | reverse complement strand
ACACACACACACACACACACACACACACACACACACACACACACACATACTGAATGTCATAACCCCTTTCTGATGCCATTAGCTCTCATCCCATCAGCTGTTCTGAGCAGGCTGAGGAAGCTGTTTGGTGAAATATTTGTATACACATTACCCTAATAACCAACAGTGCAAACCACAGAGCATTAAAACACACTTAATTAAACATGCACACTGATTATTCACCCTAAAAAAACACTGTTAAGGCTGGTTTGTAACCAGTAATTTTTGTTTTCTTTGAGGAATATTTTAATCAGTTTTTACTCTGTCAGAATATTAATTGCTGCTCTTTTGGCCCGGTGAGTTAGTAGAAAAGCACATTTTCTTGAACTGAAAATAAACTAAAAAAATAAATAAAATGTCCTTATTTATTCACCTTTATGCTGTTACAAACCTGTATGACCTTATTTCTTCTGTAGAATACAATGAGCTATTTATAAAGCAGAGGCAACCACTACTATGTTTTACCAGAATTATTTAAAGGGTATTCTATTACAGTACATTCTGCAGAACAGCAAACATTATGTGTTTAGAACAACACATAAATGATTTGGTAAAACAAAATACCCAAAGAGATAAAAGATCACATTAGTCACTTTCGTTAGTTTATTTAATGTGTTGTAAGTTAACATTTTCCAATTTTCCAACTATTCCAATATTTATTTTGGGACATAAAAAAGTTAATTAAATAAAGTAGATTATAAATAATATACACTGCCAATCCAAAAAAAAAAAAGTCACCAGATGGATTTCAACTAAGCAAATAGGTAAAAGCCTCCCATTAAATAATTATTTCATTGATAATTAAGATTCAGCTGGCATTCAAGTTATTTAACCCTAATCTATGTAGAGAGTAGCTCATTTGATCCATTTTTGATTATGATACCATTAACCAAGATGGTCTGTTTCAGAGGGGTCAAAGCAAAGCAAAAAAAATAAATAAATAAATTTAAAGATATTGATGAAACTATTGAAGTTGGGTTAAGAACTGTCAAGCGCATTATTAAAAACGTGAAGGATAGTGGAGAACCTTCAAGTCGAAAAAAAAATCATTTTCACAGTTGGATTGGTCAAAACAGAGACCAAATCTTAACCCTATTGAAAATCTTTAGGCTCTTTCCTCAATGTAGAAGACTGTATGCAACTTTCTCCTCATTAATACAAGATCTTGAGAAAAAATTAATGCTCAAAAATAACTCTGGATGGGAATAGATGTTGTGACATGCAGAAGCATATTGAAGCAATGTCAAGGTGATTATATGCTGTGATCAAAGCTAATAGTGGTCCAACAAAATATTAGAGTGTGTGACTTTTTTTTGGACGGACAGTGTATGTTTTTGATTGTTTACAGCTTCCACTAAGATGCATTCATTGATCTTAATGTTTAGCCTTTGCAGCACAAGAACACTTGTATAGAAATGCTCAATTTGTTTTTTATTGTGACTAAACATTTGCATCTACAATAGCTGTCCGGTTCAAGACCATTAGACATTTGATGAGGAAAATCTATAGTCTACTAAGCCTGCCTGCAATTTGTGAAATGCTATCAAAGACTTCCTCATCCTAGGGCTTCATGTCTCCTGTTTTATAATCAGCCTCCTACACATGTACTAATCAGAGGCTTTAATCAGAACAAGAGAGCCCCACAAATAACCAACTCATCCGCAGCAATTACGGACTTCCTTGTGCATCAGCCACATCTTGAAACTAATCCCACCTCAGTGAGATTCACCTCAATGAAAATGTGCCTTGGTAATAGTATAAAGCAGCAATTTAATTTGAGATATTTGTCTGATTTTCTTATTTTGGATTGTTGTGTTGGATTTTACTTGTCAAGTTGTAAACCCTAATGTGTTTTACTGAGAAAAAAAAAAAAGATTTCACAGAGGTGATGTGTTTATAGTATACAGTCGTGGCCAAAAGTTTTGAGAATGACACAAATATTAGTTTTCACAAAGTTTGCTGCTAAACTGTTTTTAGATCTTTGTTTCAGTTATTTCTGTGATGTACTGAAATATAATTACAAGCACATCATACGTTTCAAAGGCTTTTCTTGACAATTACATGACATTTATGCAAAGAGTCAGTATTTGCAGTGTTGTCCCTTCTTTTTCAGGACCTCTGCAATTCGACTGGGCATGCTCTCAATCAACTTCTGGGTCAAATACTGACTGATAGCAACCCATTCTTTCATAATCACTTCTTGGAGTTTATCAGAATTAGTTTTGGTTCTTGAGGATTGACCCCCACCTCTTGAGGATTGACCACAAGTTCTCAATGGGATTAAGGTCTGGGGAAAATTTCAACCACTTAGATATCACTTTTGCCTTATGGCACGGTGCTCCATCATGCTGAAAAATGCATTGTTTGCAAACTGTTGTTGGATTGTTGGAAGAAGTTGCTTTTGGAAGGTATTTTGGTACCATTCTTTATTCATGGCTGTGTTTTGGGGCAAAAATGTGAGTGAGCCCACTCCCTTGGATGAGAAGCAACCCCACACATGAATGGTCTCAGGATGCTTTACTGTTGACATGACACAGGACTGATGGTAGTGCTCACTTTTTGTTCTCCGAATAAGGCTTTTTCCAGATGCCCCAAACAATCGGAAAGGGGCTTCATCTGAGAATATGACTTTGCCCCAGTCCTAAGCAGTCCATTTGCCAAACTTTTTGCAGAAGATCAATCTGTTCCTGATGTGTTTTTTAGAGAGAAGTGGCTTCTTTGCTGCCGTTCTTGACACCAGGCCATCTTCCAAAAGTCTTCACCTCACTGTGCGTACAGATGTGCTCACACCTGCCTGCTGCAATTCCTGAGCAAGCTCTGCTCTGGTGGCACTCCGATCCCGCAGCTGAATCCTCTTTGGGAGACGATCATGGTGCTTGTTGGACTTTCTTGGATGCCCTGAAGCCTTCTTAACAATAATTGAACCTCTTTCCTTGAAGTTCTTGATGATCCTATAAATTGTTGATTTAGGTGCAGTTTTATTAGCCACGATATCCTTGCCTGTGAAACCATTTTTATGCAATGCAATAATGGCTGCACGCGTTTCTTTGCAGGTCTCTGCTCCGCCAGGGAAAGAGCAAATCTTATTTTCTCCGAGTGGCCCATCTCAGGGACACTTTGCGGTTCGTACCAGACTTAGTGGCGCCCTGAGGCTGGGGCGGTGATCATCTGTGGTGTGCTCGACGTTGCCGCTTAACTGGGGAACGAACAGGGTGGTGGGGCAGATTTTGGAGCCACAGATGAGCGCCCTTGACGAGGAGCATCCAAAGTGGATAGTTCGACAAAGAGAGCGTTTTTTAAAGCCAGACTGCTCTTTCACCGTGGTGAATTCCTGGGTGAACTCCCCCTCAGTGTTGCCAAACAGGCCAGCCTGGGATATGGGTGTGTTAAGAAAGCGAACTTTGTCAATGTCATGCATATCTGCCAGGTTTTAGCCAGAGGTGGCGTTCCTGGACCACTAGTGTGGTCATCGTCCTTCCCAGGGCACTTGCAGCCAACCTGGTGTTTTCAGAGCAAAGTCGGTTGCAGTTCGTAAGTTAAGCCTGGGTCGGAACCTTCCTCGTGCTGCTGGGCCAATGCCTGCGCCAGCCATAGCAAGCCAAACGGAAGCAGCCTGGCCTGCAGCAGTGTACTGTAGGCTCTGGCCCCGAGGGACGCAGATAACCTACACGCTTTAGACGGGAGCCAAGGGGCAAGATTGACCGTGCTAGCACGCTGGGGATACACCTCGTACCCCCTGGTTGCTCCGTCATTGAGGAAGGTGAGAGCAGAGTGCACGCAGACCAGCCAGAAAAAGGTGCCCTCAGCGCTGCGTGAACTTACTGTGCACCTCCGGGACGAAGGAGATGGGAAGCTTAGAGGGTTTCTCCTTCTAATCCCCCACGTCACACCCCTAATCGGTCCGGCGGCGGAGCAGGGGGACAAGCCATATCCAGCCTTGCCGTCAAAGCACCCCGGGTTAGCATGGCCATCATCTCAGATTCTATATCTGGAGTTTTGCTTACCACCCCTAAGGGAGGAAGTGGGTCCGAATTGTCATCGGAAAATGACAACCCACCCTCCGATAACAGCAATGGACATCTGGTCCTCTGTGTCATCGAGTGAGAGGGCGATCATCCCGGAGGATGGAGCGCTTCTCTCACTCAAAGCTTGGATGGAGCGCGCTGAGGAATGGGAGGTCAGCAAGCCCAAGGGCGGCGGATTGACTCCCACTGTAACCCTCAGATCTGCCCGAGTGCCAACCGCTACTTGCGGGGGACAACAGGGGTGGTTCGTCCTTTTGCAAAAGACATGCAACAAAAACAAAAAACACCCAGACATGCAACACAGTGCTCGTGCTCATCATCTGTGGACAGGGAACCACCGCATACAGAAACGCACAGTCGGAACAACGTCTTTAAAAATACGTTCTGCACGACCTTGTTGCTTTTTTAGGAAACTTGCTCCTTATACATACCGCTCTAGAAGGACCAGACCTAGAGAACGTCCAGACAAGGGAAAATAGCCCAGCTCGATTGTCTGCCACTACGTGTCACACACTCTGGAACCGGGAGAAGCAGCCTTTCCAAACACTGGCAGCTTTCTTGTTCTCTCTCTCTCACTTTCTCGAAGGAGGTTTGGAGGAACCCTAAGACTCTCTCAGTAGCGTGAGGCTCTGAAAGTGAAAAGGTGTATTTGCGATGCACGGCGGGCATCTTTATACAACAGATGATTGTAATTGCTGCCAGCTGTGCACGCTGACGCCGCCAACTCATTGGCATTTCATTGGCCCGTTTTATTACTCTTTTAGAATATTGGCTTCTGACTCCCCATAGTGGATGTTTTCCACATAGTATTGAAGTTCCCCTCCCGCTGGGGAACAATCAGTTTCATTAAAATTTGGAATATAAGTTGCTATTGCACATTTTATACTTTTGTATCTAAAAACAAAATTGATTCTGGAATTTTAGTTTGAGATTAATTATTTACTATAATTAATACACTAATATAAATAATAGACTTTTACAGTAAAACTAAAATCCCTATTTTTCTCTTAAACTATTAAAGAGATAGTTGACCCCAAAAAATTATTTTACTTACTATTTACTCATCCTCACATGGTTTAAAACCTTTATCAATTTATTTCTTCCGTTGAACACAAGATAATATATTTTTTATATTATGTGAGAAACCTTTAACTATTAAATTCTATAGTAGGAATAATAAAACATGGAAGTCAATGGTTTTCAGCATTTTGTTCAACAGCAGAATGAAACTAAGACAGGTTGGTGTTAAGTAAGTGATGACAGAATTTTACATTTTTGGTGAATTATCCCTTTAATTGTATGCCTGATAATAAGAATACTCTAGTTACCGAAAGCATTGGTTCATGACCAATTAAGAGATACGGCAAACCATAAAATAATTAGCTCAATTCAAAAAAAGATCTAGTAGATCTAGTAATCACAGCCTTTGTGGTTTAAAAATTACATTTTACATTTCCACAATATTATTGAAAATGCAATTACTTGTTCAGCCATACTACAATGTGTTTAGATGATTTGTTTTTATATACTTTTTTTTGTCCTGCAGACATCCATGATGAGAATGGACTGAGACCTGTTATGGTGTACATCCATGGTGGATCCTACATGGAAGGAACAGGGAATATGATTGACGGCAGTATTCTAGCCAGCTATGGAAACGTCATTGTAGTAACCCTGAACTATAGGCTGGGAGTGCTGGGTAAGTCATTTGTTTTTCATTAAATGGTGGATGGTTTTGATTGGGAGATATCTTGCTGACCTCCTGTTTTATATTCAGCCGCTTGCATGTGTAATAAAGATATATGGCTGTTTTAAGAGGCTCTTGATCTTGGAATTGCTGAGAAGGATATGGGTCATAGTCTTAAAAATGTAAAGAATATAAAATGAGGTGTAAATCAGTTTAAATGGATTAGATGCAATATACTCAAATTCAAGCAAATATTCTGGGAAGTTTATTGTACTTAATAAAGTAAAAGTTATGTGAAGTCAAAATCAGATGAAGGTTAACTTAAACTATTTGTATTTAGGGATTATCTAGTTCCATGAGAATCCAGACAAATATGTGTCTTTTTGTGTGTGTGTGTGTGTGTGTGTGTGCGCGTGAGTGCATGCGTGAGTGTGTGTGTGTGTGTGTGTGTGTGTGTGTTTTCACAAGAAATAATACATGAAGTTAGTGCTTAATGTTTTGTTGTGTTTGGGGCTTTCTGGGCTTTCTGTTGTTTTGTAGGGTTATGATTGTGGTGTAGAGATTGAGGATTAAAGACCAGTTGTACAGTCTGTGAGTTCTATATATTTTTTAGGCATCCATCGAGTACCAAAAAATGTCTTGTCATTTGGTACCAAGTTTTGATACCTAAAATATAGAAATCTTGTCAGTGTTAAGCCTGGGGCACACCGAGTCAATGTCAAAGAACTTGTGGTGATGAATACTGCCTGTGTTGTTGCCTTGTGTCAGCTACATCTTGTCCAGTCCAGACCAGGCATCAAAAAGCTGTGCGTGAGCAAATCAAATGGTCAACAGCCGACTGAAACAGGAAAATAAGTTCTGGGCCTGTGTGAGAAGATGCATCTTTCCATGCCCACAGGTGGCAGTATAGCCGATATTGTCATTCTACACGCTGTAAAAAAAGATTAGTTGACGTTACTTAAAATAAGTGATTGAACCGGTTGCTTTTAAAGTTGTTAGTTGACTTTGCTTAAAAAAAAAGTGAGTAAACAAATTGCTTTACAATTGTGAAGTAAATGAACAATGTGGGGCAACAAAGTGGCTCAGTGGTTAGCATTGTGGCCTCACAGCAAGAAGGTCGCTGGTTTAAGTCCCGGCTGGCTCAGTTTCTGTGTGGAGTTTGCATGTTCCCCCTGTGTCCGTGTGGGTTTCCTCCGGATGCTCCGGTTTCAACTACAGTCCAAAGACATGCGGTACAGGTGAATTGAATAAACTAAATTGGTCGTGGTGTATGTGTGTGAATGTGAGAGTGTATGGGTGTTTCCCAGTACTGGGTGGAAGGGCATCTGCATGTGTAAAACATATGCTAGATAAGTTGGCGGTTCATTCTGCTATGGCGACCCCTGATAAATAAAGGGTTTAAGTCGAAGAAGTAAAGAAGTCTTTTAGAAGTAAAGCCAACTTTCAATTTTTTTAAGGCTTTGAGTTTACTCACTTTTTTAAGTAAAGTAAATAATTACTTTTTACAGTGCAAAGGGTAACTGGAACTAGTGCTGCACACATACAAAATGGCAACAAAGCAGCATTTATGTAGCATTTCATAATACTTCTTGCTCACCACAGAGAGATTTCATCATGCAAATATGTCTGGTAATGAGATAATCCATATCATATGCAAATATTTAAGAAATGCAACACAATGACAGCTGGAATATTTGTGTTCTCTTTTGATTTGCATCGTTTGCTTAGTTTAATCACTTCAGTTGTTTTTCTTGTACTCTTTATCGATCAATCAGAGCACTTTCTTTTACTGACAGCCAATTACAATTCTAAATGTTAAATTGGGCAAACTCCTTTCAATGCAAGCCTGATGAGAGGCAATGTGTAGAAGTCACTAAACAAACTAGCCTAGTCGCAGATGGCCCCACACTGCCCAATGGCTGGCCGTCAGCTTGGTATATTTTTTGAACCAAGAGTGCATAACTGCAAATCTATGGCAAAAAGAACTGAGCGCCCCACTGATGCTGTCACATAAGGTAAATTGTTTTCACAAGAGGATAACCAATCTACACATGTGAAAACTGTAGTCTGCATGAGTGAAATCCACATGCACAATCTCAAGTGTCTGGAAGCCGGATGTTTTTTCTGACAAGAACACAAGCACTGCTTTTGCTTTTTTTGCTCACATGATCACTTGTACTTTTGCCAGCCATGGGGCTGGGCTTGCTGTTTTAATAGTACCCTAAATTGTCATTGGTTATATTTACTGTGCCCGACACAGGCATCTCATGAACACTTGAAAATAATTGTGGAACAAACAACAGTATTAGTAGACAGAAATCTGCCTTTTATTTTAATTTACTTTCAAATGACATGGCTGTTTTAATGTAATGTATTAGAAAGCATTATCACAGGAATAAATCTTTACTAGATACTTTATTAACCAAAAGCCTTCTGTGAGAGCATTATCAGTCAGGACCGAGCTTGTCTGTCTCCTGAAAAAGCAGACATGCTATTTTTAATTTTTTTTATTTATTTATATAATTTATCTAAAAGAAGAACTGGTTTAAAAGTATGCAGCAGTGAACCTCACACACTGACGTTAATATTTTTATTTCTATTTGAAACTTATGACTTATCTCTATTTAAAACTATCTCAACTTCTTTGCATTGATTTATTATGTTGACTAAATGTTTTCTTTATGCTTTTTGTTTCTTTGTGCAGTGTCTCATGAGATAAGAGCATGAGTGTGAACATAAGATAGTGTGTCATCTAATCTTTTTCATTGTTTTTATATGTGTAAATAGTATCAAAAAAGTATCATACCGGAACCAGTATCAGAATATTGGTATTTCATCTTCAAAAAAAAAAACACTCTCCACCTATCCCTTGCTGCCAAACTTTAATATTATGTAGATGCAGGTGTATAGTGATACTAGCTTGACCATAAATGCATGACATAATATGATGTTTATGCAAGCAACCTACATGAGTTGATTTAATTCATTGTTCAGTCATGTATTTCAGTCATGTTAATATAATACAAGGAAGTAATATATTCAATTTAATCTTCACAATTATATAATGTTGGACAATACATTATAGTTTAATTAAACCTGTCAGATTATAGAGGTTATACGATGCAAATCCAACATGCATGATTTATGATTCCTTTTTCTGCTGGAGTTGAGTTTAGTATAGTTTCAAGATTTGTGTTATTTCCCCACAAGTGACTTCGCATCATGTCTGGGCAAAGCTGACCTCATTAAAAAATAATGATTATCTCCCAAAAAGTAGTGCTTTCTAAAAGTAAAAGTTCACACTGGATTTCTTAAACCCTTCATCTTTGATTGGAGCACAGCTATAACATAGGATGATTAAATTACATTTACCAACCAATCTCAGTCGTTTAGACCCTTCTCATAGTGGTAGATAACTATTAAAAAAGAGATTGCGGTTTTATTCCCAATCTTCCACTTCAGCTGTTTTTACCACTCGTTATCGGCTTCAGCTCTCTGTGTGTCTGGCTATATTTAGATATGTTGGAGCCAAGGGGAAAAGGTATAGGCCTGCTGGAAAAAGTGTGCACGACAGGGAAAAAAAAGACAGTAGTTGGTGGAAGTGAAGAAAGTGGCAGAGAGACTGAAGACAGGAGCGAGCGAGGCCTTTGTTAAACGTGTTTCAGCTTCTCTGCCTGACAGCGCTCAGCATGAAGGTGATGGAGACAGTCTAAAGTGTCTGGCTGTCTTCGTCTTTATGGAGAGCAGTTTGAAATGTAGTGCTTGTGAAAAGCAAGTGAGATTGGAACATGTTCCGAAGCATATCAAATTGCTGGATTGTGTGTTTTTGTACCCCTCTACAGAAAGCAAGAGCTCTTTCTCCCTGACAAAAAGTCATACTTTAAGGCTTATGATGTGTCTTGATGGCAGTGCGTATGTGTGTGTGGACACAAATGTGTATACTGACAAGGGTTTAAACTGGTTATTACAATGTTTTTACAAGGTTTTATGAGGACATATCATGTCAATATCTTCATAAACCGAAATACTTAAACATTGTTCTAACATTTTTATTTTATTTTAATTAGTTTTATTTTATTTTAGAAATTATAAATATTAAATTCAAGTTTATTTGTATAACGCTTTTTACAATAATTATTGTTGTTATGTGTTGTCCTTGATGGCTGGTATCATCTCTTCATCTCTTTGTATGTGTTGTCCTGGAAGTCCTTGATGGTTAGCATGCCACACAAGGATTGCTGTAGGAGGACAAAACATACAGTTTGTACATGCAGCATAAAATAAGTTCAATTCAAGTTTATTTATATAGCGCTTTTTACAATGTAGATTGTGTCAAAGCAGCTTAACAAGTTCTAGTAAAGTCCAGATTTCAGAGTTTAGTTCAGTTCAGTGTGGTTTAAGTTTCACTGCTAAAAGTTCAATACTGAAGAGCAAATCCACCAAAGCGCAGCTCCACATGTCCCAATCCGAGCAGGCCAGTGGCAACAGTGGCGAGGAAAAAACTTCAACCAATTGACGAAGTGAAGGAAAAAAAAAAACCTTGAGATAAGTCCATGAAGAGTCCTAATAAACCACAAAACAAAGTTAGTGTGTCTGTTTGTGTGTACTGGCTTAGGTGGTTTACAAGGACATACATTTGTATAATGACAGGGCTATGATCTAGATATTACAACATTGATGATGACATGCCTTGTGTCCTTGTAATTAAAAATGCTTAAAGAACATACGTATTGCCTTTATATTCTGCCATTCAAAATTTGCCACAGGTTTCCCGTAACTGTTAGGTTTAGGGGTGGGTTAAGGCCATATAATAAGCAGTTTTCACAGTATAAAATAAATTACGCCTATAGAGAGTCCCCGCAAACCAACAATACCAACATGTGTGAGTGTGTGTTTTGTTTGTGTGTCTAGTTGGCCCATGCCCAGTCTGCCACCAGCGAGACAGATTTTCTTCTCAGCTGTTTTTAGACCTAGCGCTGTAATGGCTTTATCCAGCTTTCAGACACATGCTCACTGATTAGCCAAGGGTGAGAGGAGCATTCCGGTGTGAAAATGCTATTTGTGGAAAGTCATGCACTCCTTTCCACCAGTTAGAGGGCAGAAATTATTGCTGAACATATGTACACGCATTTGAGATCGATGCAGCGACAATTTAGTGTGCATAACAGGGTTGTTGTTGTGATAACCATGTGGGAATTATTACAAGCGCACGGGTATTTATTTTTAATCATTTTGGTCTATGTGGGCATGCATGTGTATGAATGTGGATTTGTGTGCGCCTGTAAGTGTGTATGCGCGCTTTGATGGGAATCGCTCCATCTGCAGCGAGGCACATGTGGCCTGCTGATGATCCAGTGGAGGCTGTTAGGAGGAACTGAGATGTGTCACTGGCACATGACTCTCTCTCCCTCTCTTTCTCTCTCGCATGGCAACGTGAGGCGACTGTTGATGTGCTTCATAATACAGCAGAAGGGTCTGTTTCTGCACTTAACTCGTCTGCACGGGGCACTGTTAGTTCCAGTTTGTCATGATGAGTTATTTATGTATGTGGCACTAAAGGAGGAATAACAATTTATTTGTGTTCGCAGCAGTATAGAATAGATGTCAGTTCTGTTTTTGAGTCCTGAATACAGCTATTTTTATGCGCTGTAATAATGAAATAAAATAAAAACATTATTATAATTTTTTGGTTGGTTAAAATGTCATTGTTTACTAGCTGAACTATTTTGATGTATATCTTATTGTTTAAATAAAGTTTATTTTATTTCAGGCAGAACAGCAAAAGCAGGTTGAAATTAAAGCAAATTAATTGAATGTCTTTGGAATTTAATTTCCATACTCCAGAAGCAAGTAAGGACACTGAATTGATTATGACTGCATTGCAATTTTTTGGGAGGTGAACTGTCTACATTAACATTTTAGGATAGAACTCTTGTTTTAGCCATTACCTACAATTGAAAACAGTTAACCTTGCAATTGAAAACACAAAAACTTTATTTTGACCCTTTTTGACTCTCTAACATAATGCGATGTCATTTAAAAGACATTAAACAACATAGTTCCATGATTAAGAGCAAAAGCCTAGTAAAACAACATTACATCATTGCTAATCAGACACTAATGACCATTAATGTACAACAATATGCCTCGTAAAGATTATCTAAATTTTCTATTAGATTATCTCAATTTTGCTATCTCACTATCTTTCTCTCTCAAATAAATTAATGACTGAATGAATGTCTGTCTGTCTGCCTGCCTGCCTGCCTGTCTGTCTGTCTGTCTGTCTGTCTGTCTGTCTGTCTGTCTGTCTGTCTGTCTGTCTGTCTGTCTGTCTGTCTGAATAAATGAATGAATGAATGAATGAATGAACAAACGAACGATCGAACGAACGAACAAACGAACAACCATTTTGTTTTAGCCACATTTGCCTCAACCCGCACTGTTCTCACAGGGTGCTGTGTGACAGACTTTTGCTCCATTTTGTTAAGACGGGTGCTTTATAGTGAAATCATAAAAAATGAAATGCGACAAAATCCCTATTTCTGATATACTGTACATTTACTGAGAAGTGCAATTTGCAATGCACCAATATTGATTTATTTTTTATGGTTGACTTTGACTGCTGACTTTGTGGGTTGATTCTTTTTTATGATTATATAAAATGAACAAAGGTCAATATATTTTTATATATTAATATGAATTCAGAATATGTGGTGTTCTTCATAGTTGCTCAGCCTTTCCTGTGGTAACTACTGCTGCTGCCTGGTGGTGCATTATTTTTTTATTCATTTATCTATATATTTATTTTGGTCCCATCTCCACATTGTGTTTACATATTTTTTATAATATTTGCAATACAGTTAAGAAATCCATCTCTGTTTCTGCCTGGTTGATTGTTGCCTCTCTAGTTTCCACATACGTAGGTAATGTAATCAAGTTTAATAGGCAATTAAAATCATGAGACTGTCCCTCATTTAGACTTTAATTCACATCTGTTTGAACATGATTATGCCATTTCTAAACCACTACACTGCTATAGGTAACCAGATTAAAGCCGTTGCACAGATTTTTTTATTATTATTATTATTTTTTAACTGGGCTAACAAACCTCTAGAACACATGCACATCTTGAGCTTTTTCAGTCTATAACCATAAATGGAACCACAGAGATTACTAGAAAATCGCAGTCCATCTTTTATCAAACAAGACATTAAAAACCTTCCCAAATCACCCTTTCAGTCATTTAACAGACAGTAGCTTTGCGCTAATAGACCCCTCATGCAGCGGGTCAATCTCCACGGAGTCTTTATCCTATTCACTTGTGTCTTTGTCAGTCTGTCTCTACCATGGCCTGGATGGTTCCTATAGTCTCTTAGAGGCCTGTGAGTCTCTACAGCAGGGCAAAGACAAGCACAGCCCTGTGGACCAATGCCAAATGGGCTTCAGTCCTCTGTAATATTTGGATGAGGAGAAAGAGAAACAGAGAGATTAGGAGCGACAGAGAATGAAAAACAAAGGGATTTTTTGGGTCTCATTTTAGCAATAAAAATATACTGGCACAGTAATAATGGAGAGAGTGTGCCTGGTTGTCTGTGGGTATGTCACGCTGTCCTCAACCGCCGAAAGGCAGAGTTGTTTGTTGTTGTCTCATGGCAGCTCTTATGGCTTTGCTTTCTTTGTGCATAAAAACACAGAGAAACGGGAGGTTTTGTAAGGTAATGGCCAGAAAGATTAACAGAGGGCACGTGCAGGTGAATGTGTTGAGAGTGGACAGGAGTGAAGTACATCAGAAAATATTGACAAGATTAAAGATAGCATGTCGACACCAGGAGAGGGAGAGTCGAATAAAGCTGACAGAGAAATAAAGGTGAGAGATGACTTGTGGACAAACTTGACATAACCAACTACATCACAACCTGTCTTTTTATCAACTATAATTTTTATCATTATGAACACAACAAAACCTGTCATAAATCTGTCATAAACATGATTTTCATGATGCCATTCTAATTGTGTCATGAATTCTATAACAGCATCATTCATATTTTGATTGACCTCAACTAGTGGTACAAATTGGATTTGTCATTAAT
>CAIGQW010054073.1:10194352-10207986 GCA_903798125.1 Danio choprae | reverse complement strand
TTATTATTATTATTATTATTATTATTATTATTATTATTATTATTATTGGTAGTAGTAGTAGTAGTAGTAGTAGTTGTAGTAGTATAACTGATAATAATTGATAGTTAATTTAAGTGGAAAAGTGCAGGAAAGTCATTTAAAGTGCTTTGGTTTTGTTAACAACATGTTTATACACTATTATTATTACAAACTTGGGTAGCTGTTTGTCATGTGTTGCATTTTCAAATGAGTTTTGGTAATTGTTGTGTGGAAGTGAGAAAATAATGAATTTAATTTAAACAATGTAGTCTCTGAGTGACACATAATCCACAGTTTATCTCCCATAGACTTCTTCTGTAATGTAGTTTCACAAATTGACATTGTGTGAAGTTTCAAAGTGATGCTTTTTTTCCTCCCTGTAACCTGCTTGAAGCTGACAAATTGGCAGAATAAAATGCTCATTATAAGCAACTCAAATTTACAGTACAGTAGATGGAGATGGAGGTCATGTGAAACATCATTCACTTCAACGCTGTTATCATGAGCTGCTTTACTCTGATTTACTGCTTCACTGTGCTTCACTCTTAACAGTTCATCAGATTACATATTATATAATTACAATGCAGTCCTTATGGTTTTATTACCACTCTAAACATAGTGTTCTAAGGCTTTGTTGCAGTTTGTAAAAAAAAAAAAAAAACAATTTATGGTTGAGTTCAAAGAAAAACTTTGAACACTTTATTTACAGCCAATGAGGAGTAAGGCATGTTCTCCCGTGTTTGCATGGGTGCTCCGGTTTCCCCACAAGTCCAAAGACATGCGCTATAGGTGAATTGGGTAAGCTAAATTGTCCGTAGTGTATGAGTGTAAATGAGTGTGTATTGGTGTTTCCCAGTGATGGGTTGCAGCTGCGTGGATGGGCATCTGCAGCGTGAAACATGCAGGATGAGTTGGCGGTTCATTCTGCTGTGGCAACCCCAGATTAATAAATGGACTAAGCCGAAAAGAAAATGAATGAATGAATGAATGAATGAATGAATGAATGAATGAATGAATGAGGAGTAAGGGGCTTGTCTAGCAAATATTTTAAAAAGGGGTGAGGTTCTGTTGAGTGTGTTTGTTTTGGTGCTTTCAAATATCAACAGTGTTTGTCAAAATTTGTTTAGTGCACATTAAAACATCGAGACACTGTGCCAAAACAGATCATTACTTTGTCACATTTGCTTTTTCAATGCTGTGCTTCTGAATATATGTAATATAATATGGTTGAAATCCGTTCTTGTTCTCTTGTTATGAAAACAGCAATGGCCTCAAATTTTAGGAAAATGTTAGTGGTACAATTTTTTACTTACCTGTGCTATGCTAATTTTAGGCCACAATTTTAACACAATGACACACCTAATGATGTATAGCACAGCAAATCCTGGTTTGGAGCATTATGAATCTACTCTGAAATTTAAACACAATTAATAATGGAAAATTGCAGTGGCATATTTTCATTTTGACTTCATTTAAATTCTCCATTAGCCTATTGGCCTGATATGCGTAAAACAGATTAAACATGGATTATGCTATTAGATGTAAAATGAATACCTAAACACACAAATGCTGCTTATGAAGTTACGAATAGTACGAATAGACAGTGCAACGTCCAAAAAAAAAAAGTAAAATCACTAGTAAAGCTGCTTCTTGCTTTACCTCTTTAATAAAAATATATATATATATTTTTTTGTTGTTTTTTTCCTCACATTTAGATTAGTTCCCTAGGTTAGGTGTAAAAGATTGACTGCTTTTTTTAACACCACTTAACATTTCCGTTACATTTTTGGCTATTTTTAAACTAAGCATACAATTTTGATGCGGTGGTCTGATTGGAATTCGTAAAAATGAATGCTTTAAATATGCTGTTAACAGACATATAAAGGAATGTTAATGGCTTGACACTAATTACTGGATGATCCCTGCTGAGAATGATTTTAATTACATGAGCTAGGATCCGATTAAGGCCTTCACTATAAGTCGATATTCAGAATGTCAACATGAGCTGCATGTATAATAAGCTCCTCCAAATTTACTAAAAATACCTCCGTTTTATGTGCAACTCAGTGTGTTTAAATGTCAGTATATAGATGATCTGGGGGTTTTAAGTCACTGAACATGGAATATATACAGTATATGTGAAATTCCCTCATCATAAGTGCACAGCTGTTCCATAATGTTGCTTATTTTGCAGGTGACAGATCAAAGGCTTTAGTTTATTTATTTATTTATTTATTTATTTATTTATTTATTTATTTATTTATTTATTCATTTATTTATTTTATCTGCTTATTCACTTATGTTTGTCTGATTACTGTGAACTTTAAAGTAATTTTAGGGCTTGGATCTCTTCAAGCCCTAGTACTCTAAAATTAATCCTGATTGAGTATTTTATATCAGACTTTGACCAAAAACCATACTGTTAGATGAACGCTTATTACTGTCTGTAATTGTATGTATGAGCAGATTTTGTGCCACAGCTGTTCTCCGGATGATGTTTAGAAGAGACTAAGGAAATCCTGTAACAGCATGCCTATCTCTATTTTCTGCTTCATCCAAATGATACACAAGAACACTTTTTCTTCCTCCATGCTGTGATGAAAGACAAGGGATCTAATTTACACACACAAGATTTCTTTCGCAAGGACAATGCTTAGGGTTACACCATTGCTCAGTTTGGTGTAGTGTTTAGTTAATCTGTCCGCTGGTTGTTTTTTAGGCCAAGGGCACTCTGTGGATCCTTCAGAATGAATACTTGAATTGCATTTAATACCAAGCTGTTCACTGAAGCAGGTATCAGCCCGCGGAGCTGAAACTGAGACCTGTCAGAGCAGATGTCGTTCATCCATTGCAAATCTTAGATAAAGAAGGAGGGAAAATAGAATAGTGGAACGTGGAGCTTTCTAGCAACTCAAGCTGAAAGAGAGCAGAGTTTAAACCTTCTACCTCATACTGTACATTTTTTTCCACTTTAATTAGATTTTAAAACATGATATCGGAATGCTTAGAACATAAATTAATGTCCATCAAAGAGTGTTATTCGTTTGGCACGGTATGCATGTATGCATGTATCTTTATTTAAAGATCATGCATGTCTAAAATTGCTGTGCATAAATTTCATCTTTCTCCCAGAGAAATGTTTCAGGCAGTAGTATCTGGCATTTTGACATTTAACAGGCCTCCATCTTAAACTGATGCCATTTCTGTGGTTGTTTTGTTATCTTCAGAAAATGGGCACGACATTTGTAGAGAGAGAAAAAAAACTCAATTTTCTTCTTTCTTCTAAGAAATTGATTCTTCTCCAAGACTGAAGTTGATTAAAGATTAATGTCTCATTAAAACATGTATTTGCACAAATTTGTGTATAAGGCTTTTGTCAGAACAAATCGTGATTCACTAATAACTTTTAGAAAGAAATTAATTTGAAATTTATGAGGAAAATATGAAACAACACAAAAAATGCATGTTCTGGGTGGCCTTATATTAGTGTTGTGATATATTTTTTACATTTATATTTCTTCTTAAATGTCTATGTATTGCCAAAACATTGTGCCAATACATGTAGGATTTAATAGAGTTGTCCCACTCATTGCAGTTCTAACATCTTCAGTTCTTCTGGGAAGACTTTCCACAAGATTTAGGTGTGTTTATATGATTTATTTTAATTTTTTTTAAGAATTTCATTCTTCTAGAAGCTCATTTGTGAGGGCAGGGTCTGATGTTGGATGAGAAGGACTGGCTTACAGTCTCCAGTCTAATTCATCTCAAAGGTGTTCTATTTGGTTAAGGTCAGGACTGTGTGCAGACCAGTCAAGTTCCAAATTAAACTTTCTCATCTCCCATCCATGTTAATGACCTTACATTGTGCACTGATATGGAGTCTTGTGGGAACAGAAAGAGACCATACCAAAACTGTTTCCACAAAGTTCGGTGCATGTTGGTATGTTGAAACATTGGCCAATCCCAATTCCTGAAAAATAATCCCACATCAAAAAACCTTTCCACCAACCGTTATACTTGGCACAATGCAGTAAGTCAAGTACCATACACATGGTATCCACCAAACCTACAGTAGTCAACACTTGTGAAGTGCATCAAAAAAGTTTATCAAAATTATCCTAAGTCAAGAATGGGTGTCATTCAATAGTTTTAGGACAACTTTGATCAAAGATTTTGATCCACTTCAAATGTTGACTACCGTAGACTCATCCATCAGATTGCCAGACAGAGAGGAGTGTGATCCATCACTCCATAGAACACATCTCCACTGCTCTAGAGTCCTAGCATGCGCTGACCCCACTCTTTGATTTTATGTGATGAGTTGTTGCTGTTCCTAGTTGAGTGCACAGTTGACCATGGAATGTTTAGTAGTGAAGGAATTTCATGAATTGACCTGGTGGCTACCTATCACAGTACCACATTTGAATTCACTGAGCACCTGAGAGCGACCCATTCTTTAAAAAAAAAAAAAAGTAGAAGCAGTCTGCAGGCCTAGGTGATTGATTTTATACACTTGTGGCAATGGAAGTGATTGGAACACCTGAATTCAAGGATTCTGAGAGCTGCCCTATAACCTTTGGCAATATACAGTATTTCATCATGTAAAGGGAAAGAATGATAAAAGGAGTGTTGTGTCGTGTAGCTGTACTGATCTGGTTTTGAGTATGGGACACTACCCATTGGTTGAGGATCTTTATGTATTTGCATTGTGTCTTTAGAGAGTATTATGTGGATGGATGTCTTGTGAATTGTGAAATGCAGTATTCTAAACATTTCTAACATATAAATATGAAATTTGCCTTCTAGACCTACAATAAAACTCAAACTCTCAGAAAAAAAAAAATTACAAGGTGGCAATTTAACCATTGGAAAAAAACAAAGCATTATATTTTATGTGTGTGCATGCATATAGTTTTTAAAGTGTTTTTTTTTATTATTATAGCCCGCGGGTCAAAATTGACTCATATGAAAATCATTGGTGTACAGCAGGGGTGCCCAAACTTGGTCCCGGAGGGCTGGTGTCCTGCTGAGTTTAGCTCCAACTTTCTTCAACACACCTGCAAGGAAGTTTCTAGTATATCTAGTAAAAGCTTGATTAGCTTGTTCAGGTGTGTTTGATTAGAGTTGGAGCTAAACTCTCCAGGACACCGGCCTTCCAGGATCGAGTTTGTGCACCCCTGGTGTACAACCTTCATGAAAATATGAAAAAAGAAAAATATTCTTTTTTTAATGTTGAGTTTGTTTAAGAAAGTCATCAAACTTCAAGATAAAATTCATTATGTAGTGTATTGTTTTCCACTGTTTACTGTTTTAGTAAAATGTACACACCCAATCCCACCCATAAATATAACCCCTTAGGTATAAGACTGTTCTAAAATGTATGAATCTAGAACATTTGTCTCCAATTTGTGAAATCATAAAACACGTATTGCTAGAGATTGTTGTTATAAGTTATTGTAATACACCTTATATAAACCAGGTTTCACAAATGTATTTTTGTTGAGCGGGTAGCTGAGCAGTTATTTCAGTTTGAATCGGCTATTTCTGTTACACTGCTCCTTTGCTTACATATGCTGCATAAATGCAGAGTTTGAACCTATTTTTATTAAATCACATGGGAAAGAGGCTGCTTATACTCTAATTAACAAGATGACATGTAAATTATTATGCAAATATATGTGGATTCCCCCTAGGATTTTAATAGAAAAGTCCTCCTAGGACCAATCTCCTATAGGAAAACATGACTATTTTATTTAGCTAGTTATATTCAAGGGTTGTTCAGTGTCTGTTGTATGATTTTTTCTCCTTTTTAAATAATACAAAACAAGCATGCATCTTCATCAATAAACATGTTACTTCAATCAATTCAAAGGAAATCTCAAACTGTTTTACAAGTTGTTGATTTTTCTAAGACTTCATACAGTGTGCGTTCTATTAAAAAACAAACAAAAGACTAAACATTTTAATAGGATCATTAATTGGGTATAAGCAGAGCATAACAAACTGAACAACTGAGATTGTACAAACTTGAAAATAACAGGAAGATGCAATTATTTATGAGGTGGAGAATAGCGTAAACATGTAGATGGTTGGCACGGTGGCTCAGTGGTTACCACTGTCGCGTCACAGCAAGACAGTTGCTGGTTTAAAGTTCTACTCCTAAACATAACTGTTACTTGGGCATGAACACATAATGAAAACAGAGATATTGTACATATCTGAATATCCCAGGCAGGCATAATTATTTTACAATTTACCAGTTTCATCTGAATTTGTACAATGTGAATTATATAAAAACATATGATTTTTGGAAAAAAACTTAAGCACTGAGCTTTACCTCTAAACTTAATCATTACTTGAGCCAGATATTATATTATTATAGATCATACATAATACAAAGTCATGCATTAGTCACACATTCAGCCTTCAAACAGCAAAGGTTTGTTTAGTTTGTTTGCTATTTTTTTAAGCAGATTGAATCTATGGTAGTTATTACACTGCTGCTTTGCTTGCATGCTGCATATGCACACAATGTGAACCAGACCTTACATAAGCGCATAGAGGAGAAACTGTTTATACTCTAATTAACAAGAGGACATGTACATAAATTAATGTGCGTATAGCTGTAAATTCCCACTAGTGCTGTAATAGAAATGAGGATTTGCATATTTTCCAATGAAAGTCACAGTAAACAACTGTAAAGACTTTGATGTGGATTCATGGTTGTCATTTGCAGCATTATTAATTAGTTTTTTGGGGGTTTTTTTATCGTGTCATCTACCCTGTGATCGCTCACTTCAATTTAGAATTCTAATTAATGATGATCTCTGATAAAATTGAAAGGACGGTTAAATGGAAATGATGTTCTTTATAATAAGATCACAAAGACAAAACTGACATTGCCACACAGAAAGTCACACTTTACGAGACAATTTAGACATTGAGTGCACATTTAAAATGCTTTATTTGCCTTTACATGTACTGTCTTGCATGAATATTGTGTTCATAGCAATTACTGTACTAGAGCAGCCTAAAGTATGATTAGTCTGTTTCATTTTACTGCAAAACTACATTATTGAAATTCACATCTGAAGATAAAAGCTATATATGTTGCCATGGCAACAGTGGTTTATTTGTGTTTATCTGCTCTGAGTAAAAGCATAATGCCATTTGTCCATAATTGTCTGCTTGCATTAAAGGAAGAAAACAATTGGTTTGATAGCCCGGTAATTTCTCTATGATTATAGTGTAACAATTATAGATAACACATTTCTTTTTTTTTTAAATATCAAGGGCTTCATTTTAAAACACTCATGTTTTCATATCAGTGCTTAATTTTCTCTAGTGTGTGGTCATACAACTTTGTCTAAAATTTATTTTAATTGACTGTTCAATCATAGTTATGTGAAATACAAGGCAAGTACAAAATGAGCCTCAATGGTCTACCTAGATGTTGCAACCAACAGTCATATTTTCATGCTGAACACTGTCAGAGAAATGTAACATAATAGAGAAACAAGACACTTTATAGTCATGGTTCATCGGTAACATGTTTGCTCCATTTTAAGACTGTGTAAAGAGCTCTAAAGCTTGCTGATGAAGAGGATTTGTTTGTGTTTTGACATGGTTATATATTTACTTAGTATCGATCTGTCCCTAATGTGTCCTCTTCATTCGCTTCTCAGGCCTGCATAAACCATCTCAGTGACACAACAAAGAGTATTAGCGGCCAAGTACATTTTACCAAGAAGGAACTCTATCAAGGACCTTCTGCCAGATGAATGAAATTAGAGACAAAACGAGGCTGAATGCCACCGCTAATTGGTGCCATCTTTCATATTAGTACATCCATATTGGGCCATTAAAGTTGCTCTTTAGAGTGGGTTTGGGTTGGACAATAAAACGTGAAGCCAGCTGTTTTACACAAATAACCAAAATCTGTGCTTTTTGACTGCTTTTTGTTATTACTAATATATTAATTAATTAATTCATTCATTCATTCATTCTGTCTCAGTGCTTTAGCTTTTGATAAAAATATATCATTCTATTTCTGACATTTTAATATTATTTATATTTATGATAAATATCATACCCCCAAATGCATTATTTACAAATGCATTTTCACTTTCACTGAAATCATAGCTCCTTTCTTTAACATTCTCTAACACCAGAGTAATAATGCTCATGGCATGTTGAGATCTTATGTAACTTAAATGTCACTGTGCCCTATCTTCACACTGACTTTGTCACTGCCTGACTAATGCTTTATGTCAAAGGTGAAGGAAAAAACGTATCTTATACTGTCCTTAGGTTCCTCTGAGCCTTGAGCTGAAGACCACCTGTCTTAATGAGTACAACTGACTCTGACATCCATCATCAGCACTGACAGGAAAGCATTTCCCAGGCGTGATGTTCATCTTGTGAGTGAAGGATAGTGGCCTGTAAGGGACAGCAGACTTCATCACAGACCTGTGCGGTTACCACTAAAATGCTGAGGGATGTGGACTCTCACCCCTGGAAGCGTTGAAATGTATGATGGAGTGAACTGAGGAATCCTGAAGTTTGAAACTGAAAGTTATTTTGATAGTCTTTGCAGGTCTTAGGGATTGGCTAGAGGTGAAAGCACAATATACACTTAATATCGAGCAACAAAACCTTTTTTAGAGCTTAAGCTTAAGTGCATGTGTTCTTGACACATGGAAGTGTGCTGTCCAAATGAAAGATGCAGGTTTGTGCCTGCTTTAAAATGGAGCATACACTAACCTATGTATTATTCAGTCACAAGATGGCACCAGACAGTCAAAACAGCTTTGTGACAGACAATTATATGAATAAGAATGTGAATGTTTTCATGTGGAGTTGAATAATTCCCATGATGGTCAAGATTATTCAAAGTACCTGGAATGTCAGGTAATAGTATATTCAATAGTATATGGATGCAGACTTGGATTTGCAAGCTGAGACTGCATATTTCTGACTTGCAATGACAGACACAATGCACTCAATGGAGCTAGTGATGTCACTGTGAGGGGTAGGGTTAGGTGTGGGCATTAAAAGCATTACATGCAGCTCAGCTTGCAACTGCACCAGCTCCGCATCCAGACCCCTCTCGCATGGTTGATTCTGAAAATGTGCTTTATGCTTTAACATGGTTAAGTTTAGAGCAGGGCTTGGTGTTTTACCTTAATTAACTTAAATGGTTTAAGTGGTGAGTTAATTTCAAATGCGATAGAGCATTTCTTTTTAGCCTGGCTCACTGGACCAGCGATCTTATTACTGGGACAAAGCAGGTTCTGCAATAACTGCTTAGGTCACATGTGTCTTGATAATCAATAAAACTAAGGTTTGACAACACTGAATGTCTGTCTGATTTGAACTGACAATCACTGTTTGTGGATAACTGAATGATAAACGTCATAAATTAAATGCAATTTGTCACAAAAGCATATTTGATTTCTCTGCTGAAGCAGCCGTTTTATATAAACTTTAAAACTGAAAATAACCAGCAAACTTGTTGAAGATTCGCTGATCATCGTTTGATCCATATATGATAAACTGTTTTTCTTTTCCAGTGGTAAGGATGATTATGCTAACTTTGGAGGCTTGCCTTAAAGCAGCGTTGACATCAAGTTTAACCAAGAAAATGCACAAATTTTTTTGATTGTAACCAGCAGAGCTACGTGCTGCAAGAAATCCAATATCATTTACTCATACACATTTTTAATGTTGAAAAGTGTTGAAAAAATGCATTTGCAATGGAGAGAAATCATATACTGCAGTTCATAGAGAAAATATATACTTTATAAGTTTATAGAGAAAGGATATACTGTAGTTTATAGCACCTCTTGTGGATGTTTAAGGTTTTTGAAAAAAAAAATGCAATTGCTATTTAGCACCAGACACAAAACAGTTGGATATTAACCTGCAGTGAGATGTGCTACGAAAACTGCAATATAATTTTTAACCATTTTGTTATTGACAGTGTGTTGAAAACAAACAAACAAACAAACAAATATACATACATTTGCAATAGAGAAGCGCCTTTGTTTATAGCAAAGTGAATGTGGTGTAATGCAATTCAGGTTTTGAAGAAACATAGAAAAGGGTCACATATTTCCATTGAGCCTGCTTTAGCTTTCATGCATGCATGCAGTGGCATATGTGCAGAGACAAGTGGGGAGAAAGCAAATTCAAAAAGTGATTCTGTTCTAGCATTTTGACTCACTGCACCACTACTTAATGGATAAAACAGCTTGCTACTGAAAAACCTGCACTATTACAAGTACGTACAGCTACACTCACATTACTGAAGAAAAAAAAAAATATATATTTTTTTTGTGTCACAACTAATGGTTAGATTCATCCTTGTACTAGTTCCAATTTACTGTCTACAGCAGCATTTTCTCTCTAGCCTCAGTCTGTATAGATCAGCATAGATTTGGCCGCTAGCAACAAACCCAGTTAATAATGCTGCACTCTATATGCAGACATAGGCGAATCTGGCCTGTTGTTTGCCAGCTCTTGCAGAGAGTTGGGTGTTAGTAAGAGAGAGCTCAGTATATTTGTCAGATGGCATAGGCACGTGGGTTTTGCTGCCCTGCGGATAGCGACCTGTGAGACCCTGATGGATCTGATTGCCATGCTTTTGGAGGACAGATGGCTTGTGCTGAGGTGATGTGTGAGTATGTGTGTGTGTATGGGTTCACAACAGGGGGATTTAATTCTCTCTGACCCTGATCTCGGTTAAGCAGTCTCCACGTTTCCCCCTATCCGAGGTTGTTGGAATCCTGGGGATGACAATGTGTTCTTTTCTGCTGTGATATATGTGCTTTTTTTTCTTCTCAGTTCAATCCCAGAGTATTTATGGAGGCCTGTTTTTGCCTCTGTTCTTGTGGTCAAGGGCAAATTCACATTTTATCAAACATGAAACTGAAAAGAATAAAATAAAAAATCCCTCACACGTGTTTTGGGAAATCAGCCTACACTGCAGAGTTTCATCTGCCGCTCTCTTTACTGAGAGATACTGATGAAACCCGAGTAAAAGGTTTTGATCAAAATTCGCATTCCTTGCTTTGGGACAACATGCCGTGAAAGTTCTGTTTTATTTATGTGCAGGATGAGAAATCAAACTCGTGTCTGGGTTTCTGACCCATCATATGACAAGCTATCAGGAGAAGTATTTTTGGCTGGCTATCATAGAAAGTTCTAGAAAGAAATATAGATTTAGCTTTAACACACACTGCATCTCCCCTACTTTTCCATCAATGTCACAGTTCCTCAGTATGGTCCCCACTAGAGCTGTCATTGTCCACCCGTAAAACACTGGTGCCCTTCACCTGAGTGACCTGTCATTCTGAATACCCCCCAGCCCCCAGACACAGCCTTGATTCCTGTGACAGTTTAACCATACATCAGAGCAGGAAAGACCTTCATGAGCAGAGAGTGTCTGGACTCCATCACCCAAAGGGCCCCTCATCAGTCTCACACTCACTGCTGATCCTTGTCCAGTCAAACTGAACAGACTGGACACCTGTCTTAATATGAAGCATGAGAGAGACAGAAGGATGTCTAAAGATGATAGTTGGGGGCCTACGAGTATAGATATGCTGTCCTGCAGAACACAAAAAAGAGCAAAGGAAATTGGAGAAGAATAAGGAAGGACAGGAAGAAAGAAATGTTAATTAAAAGAAACGTTCTATTAAAATCTCCCCTCATGTTGCTCCATACCTTTAAGCAACACCATTGACTTTTTACATAAAAAAGAGCTGAAGAGCTGTGGTCTTCAGAATCCTTGTTAGCATGCCCACTTCCCATGCCAGTTGAAAGGATCAGCTATATTGGTTGTTGTATTGGGATGGTGGTGTGTTATGGAGTGTTGATTGTAGTGAGCTTTGACAGGAAGTGCTATGCAGGTAAACTCCCCTGGGCTTAACCCTAAAGCATCCTACAGGACTTGTTTTGGGCAAACTCATTTATTTAGATTTCTTTCAATAGTAATCTGAGCATTTCAGGATTTTTAATGTTTGCCACTTGAGTGCACATGCACACAAAAAAGAGGAATTCATTCAACAAAGTTAAGTCCTCTTTAAGCCTAACTACATTTGCCCCACAGGAAATAGATATGGAATACTGAGATTAATTCATTACAGTTTTTCTCAGTCACGTTGGTACATTTCTCAGATCAGAATTGAAATTCTCAAAACTACCTGTTCAATCTTCAGATCATTGTGTCACTTGTGCACATCGAAAAAGCAGTTTCTCATTCCTTTGAACAAGCTGCAAATGCTGTTGTACATCCATGCAAATAGTTATGTGCAGTTCTCTGATATTTCCTGCATTATCAATTGCTTATGTCATGTTGATCAAAATGTATTATTTTGGTCTCTGTTGAATAGTCTCACCCCCCACAAGATTTAATATCTTGTTCATGGCATAAGTCTTTACATGCAAATTGGCTGAAGAAGTTGTCATAATGTTTTGTCCTAATGCATTTTTCTATACATTTGCATTAGAATTGTTTTCTAACTCTGTCTACAATTAGTACATTTCTCCCAGGTGATTCTTGACTTTTTCTAATGAAGGTGCATCTCAAAGCAGATTGTACTATGTTCACATTTCTACTTTTGTTTTTCTTTGTGCTATGCAGTGCTGTCTTTACCTTTCTGTATCACAATGGCATGATCTGTCAACAAATTACAGTACAAACAGCAAAAACAAAAAAGCCATAGTTTACATCAGAACACCTCTCCAGAACACTGTTATATTGACAACATGACTAAGTAATTTGACTGTTTTATCCATACACAATGACACATTGTGACACATGCACTGATACATTCATTGACACAGAAATTTAGTTTAGAGAGATGAACTAAGGACTTTGAGCAAGAGACTGGCTTTTGCTGGTAATACATGGTGTTTTGCTATTTGTATGCGTTGTTTTGAGAGATGCACTTACAGTTTTGCAAATTTCAATTTCAATTTCAATCAAAAGAAAAACTGTAATTAATTGGCTGATGTTAGTGATGCAGCCTTTAGCTTCATTGCCACTGCCTCCAGTTAATGTTAATTCAAATCTTACTGCAAGTAGAATATGACATAGGGTCCCTTTGGTATTTCTGAATTTAATTAGAAATTACTTCACAACCATCAAAATATCTTCTATATGATTAGGATATCAGTAGTCAATGTATATAATATATGATAACAATATTTCAGATTGTGGAACATATTCTGCATATCAGGCAGACAGCAGTTCAGTGGTATAATGCTGGTTTAGTCCTAGAAATCATGGTTTAGTGCTAAAATGTCTACATCCAGTGCTGGTTGGTTGTTTGCAATCCCATTCACAATAGATTGATCTGGCCTAGGTACATATTGCTGTGAATAAAGTTAAGTTTGAGGATTAAGTTTAAATCTATCTCATAGCGGTGCATATAGTGCCAGTGCCATTGTTTCAAAGATCAGCTGTGCGTTTTTTGAAAAGCACCGTTCCATTGTCACAATTACAGTTCAGCGATATGGCATTTCCTGAATCTGAATCAAACATTCGCAAACTGCCGCACAACTTGTGCAGTTGCAACTAATCCTCTAGAGCTGTAGTTAGAAGTTGTGTT
>CAIGQW010054073.1:10163585-10193952 GCA_903798125.1 Danio choprae | reverse complement strand
TGTGCAGTTGCAACTAATCCTCTAGAGCTGTAGTTAGAAGTTGTGTTCTATTTCGAGTTGTCCCCCCATGCCCAATTCCTTTAAAACTTACCAACATTCACTTTGAATAATTAATAAAAAAAACTAAAAAACTATGTAATTTATACAGAATAATAATAATAATAATAATAATAATAATAATAATAATAATAATAATAATAATAATAATAATAATAATTTTATGTGAAATTTCTCTAAACAAGTTGGTGCTCTGCCTCATTTAGAGTGCCATTATGGACATTTAATGTTATAACTTACGTGGTTCTAATGACGCATCTGTGACAGAGCAACTATGGTTTTGGGAAACAATTGTCACTACAGTGTTAATTTTCCATTGTAAATGTCGTTGTTTGGGAAACGCGTCGCTGAATGGGAGTGTGAGTGCAATGTGTTTAGGAAGGTGAGTATAATGGAGGCCAGGTGCTGGCAGACCCCATTTCCCTGTCCTCAAGAGGTACATTGAACATCTGAAGCAAGCAGTTGCAACATCCCTGTTAGAGTTCTCTCTTCCCATACTGGTTTTCACTGGTTTGAGTGAAAACCAGGTCTTGGAGCAGTGCCAATAGGACAAGTTGCATTAAAAAAAACAAAAGTAAACTTATAAGAATTACCAAAGATACTTTTAGCAAACCATGAATAACCTCAAAAACTCTTATTTTTGAGTTTGACAATACAGTCAAGCATGCTTACTATTGCACTGTAGAAAAACAATCTGGAGGAACAAAACACAGTGGACTCAAAAGACATGTGGCTATTACTAATGTTACATTCAAACACAAAGCATTATGCTATTTTCATAACAAATAAAAATAATGCACAAGGCTACACTTATCATATTTGGATTATTTCTAATGAAACTTAATTTTTTTATAAGCTATTTATTTCAGTTCTTTTTAATTGAAGTTTCTCAAACTGGATGGGCAACTCATTATTTAAAACATGTAGTCATGGAATAGTTTGCTGAAAAAGGTGGATATATTCAGATGTAGCATCTGCTCTGTTCTCTGCGTGATGCCATTGAAATTGTAATCCTTTTTATTTTTGTGAGCAGTAAGAAAAGGTGTTGAAGAATTGTCTGAGATAATCTAAGCTCCCCATTCTGTTAAAAAATGTGTGAGTATATGAGCAGGAAATGATGTGATATGAAGTTCAATCGACAACTCCATTCTAAAACCAACTAAGGAGACATTTAGAAACTCCCCTCATGCCAATGCAATTTTAAAAGCATAGGTAGCAAAAATATGCTGCCTTTTTAAGATTTCATTTTAACTCTGTGTTGCAGAACGCATTTCAATGAGCTCAACTTCTTGCAAGATGAAAAGAACAAAACTATGATAAATATACGTGCATTATTATTAGAAAATATTATTAGAAAAGGGTGTTGTAATGTCCCTAAAAAATAAAAAAATGTCACTTAACACAAGCAAAATGACTGGATTTGTAAAATGACTAGATTAAAACCAGGCACATCAACAATACTTGAATATAATGAACAATGTTTGGATGGTGGTTAGTGATCATGAATCACTCCCCAAGAGAAGCATTTCAGATCACCTCATCAGTAAACAGGGAGGTGTCTATTACTTTATTTTGAAGCAGATAATGTGTGTGTCAGCTCACATGCACAAACAAGCTAAGTGATATTTGTTGGTATACTAATGTTTGCTCCCAGAGCCCTGGAAGTGGTCACACAGAGATGGAAAAAAAATTCTAACATGCCAGTCATAGCCATAGCAATACACGAACACCACAGCCCAGCCCTGTGACAAGCAAAAACCCTTTATTATTATTAGTTATTGAACTCAGGAAAGAACTGCAGCCTCTTTATCATCCAATTTATTAAAATAATTTAACACAATCTCCAATTCAACCACATGACTGTATATAATACAGTGAAAAGAAAGAATTTAATTTAATTATGTAGCAGCAGTAAGAGGTGCGGTGGTGCAGTGGGTAGCACTGTCGCCTCACAGCAAGAAGGTCGCTGGTTCGAGCCTCGGCTGGGTCATTTTTGTGTTGAGTTTGCATGTTCTCCCCATGTTCACGTGGGTTTTCTCTAGGGGCTCCGGTTTCCCCCACAAGTCCAAAGACATGTGCAATAGGTGGATTGGGTAATCTAAATTTTCCGTAGTGCATGTGTGTGAATGGGAGTGTATGGGTGTTTCCCAGTACGGGGTTGCAGCTGGAAGGGCATCCGCTGCATAAAACATGCTGGATAAGTTGACGGTTCATTCCACTGTTGCGACCCCTGATTATCAAAGGGACTAAGCCGAAAGGAAAATGAATGAATGAATGTTAGCAGTAGTATGAGTAGTATGAATCTGCATGAAAGTTCTAGCACTATTTTCTGAGTGGAATCATTGCACATTACAATGACTATGGATAACATCTGTTCGGGCATCTGGATTACTGTCACCAAATATTGTCTTTTTTAATCATTCTAAAACATGTTAAATGTTTACTTTAATGTACACTTTAATATAAGGTGTCTTTGTTACTGCCTAACTAACATAATTAATTTAACTACTGAGTAATATTAATTAATTGCATGTACTGTGTACTGTAATGTGGGTTAGGTTTGGGGTTATTTGCTTTTAATTGTGCATAATTACTTGTAGTTAAAATACGAAGTACATTGAACTTTTGTAACAATCTAAAATAAAAATGTTGCACATGAAAATTATAATAAAATAACTAAATCAGTTTATTGCAATTATCCCTTAAGTGTCAAGTTTCTTGACAAAATGTCAAAACACGGAGGAGATCCAAATAAAAAGCATTCTCACTGATATGTCTTACCACAGAAATCTTGAAAATAACCACATTCAGTCAGAGAAAATAGAGCAGGAGTATGTTAAGAATATATCATGGTCCAGAAAAAGACACCATCCATCAAAATATGTCTATCTGACAATGGCAGAATGGCAGCAAGTGGAGCAGAAAGAGGACTCCATCAATTACCGCTGAGATTTTTGCTGATAGATGGGGGATATTTTGTCCTTTACAACATCATGCCCCTGAAGCTTATCCTACTCTTACACAATGCTGCCAGGACTTAGTCTAATAGAGTCATATATTAAAGACTTACTTATTTGTGCCTCCAGGACCAAAGATAAAACACCTACCCGCGAGGGGTACAGATTCAACATCTTACAGTGGCTAATTTTATAACTGTCTATGGAAATTAATTCATAAATTTATGAATCCAATTACATTCTCACCACAAATTGGTCCAACTGAGTGCAGTCCGAGGTCTAACCACCTCTTAACTCAGACATTCACACACACACACACACACACACACACACAAACATAAACTTCCCCCTGAACTTGCACGATAACTTATTAAGAGTTATGCACTGTACTTTCCCTCAGCTTTAGGGCTATTTTTTACTGTAGAATCCTGCAAGCCTTGCAGTCCTTATTTTAGGGGTGTCAAATAGATTCTAATTACCTCGGCAGAATTAAATGAACATACGCTAATGGATCATGGGAGGCATAGCCTGGCTCCAAGGATGTGTAACCAATTGCACTCTTCACGGTTCAGAGGGAGGAGCTGGAGGACTCACTTCACACCAGACCTTCTGTATGTATTACTGCACTATACACTTTAAAACCAAATGAAAGTTCACCGAGTCTATGAGGGTTTTTACTCAAAAATAGAAAGGGTGAGAGAAATTGGGAGGCATATGCCATGCCCTGTTTGGGTAAGGGCTCTAGAGTTCCCGCCATCTGGAGTTTTTTCTGCTTCTCAGAAATGACTGTGATCAGACTGTGTGTAGGACTCTCAACGTAACCCACTACAGTATTCTGTGTGATATTGCAGCATGGAGATAAATAAAGTTCCCTTTCTTTCTACGAAATGAAAAAAATTCAATTTCGATTTTGAAGAAGAAATAGTTATTGTGTTGTATTTAACACTGGAATTACCAGGATTCTATAACTACTACAATAGCCATAGTGGTCATTCTGGCAGTTCACATAAGACATTATATTCATATAAGATTTTCCAATCAAAGTTTTTATTGAAATTTTAGTATAAAGCTTTGAATGTCTGTTGTCCTATTTTATAAAGTAATTACCTTAAAAATATGATCTTTTTTTTAATATTGTCCAGCAGAGGTGTGTACCTCACTTTGTCCGGCAAGTTTTTTCAGCCCAATTGAAAATGTGGTTTTGAAAGACACAAACGTGTCTGTGAAGTGAAGTTATGCTTTTGCTAGCAGAAAGTAGCTAGATAACAGAGGCAGATACATTCTAAGGCATGGGGAAAAGGAGTGGACGCTGACTATCCCGGTAGTTTTAAACTGCATAAATTTTAACTTTTCTCTTCAAGAAAATATTAAAGTAAGATGCAAGCTGTTTTAAATATACAAATGCTTTTAAGATTTACATAGCATAAGCAGATTTGAAATGTATATAAATATATTTTTAATTAATTATTTTTAAAATAGTTCATTAATTTAGAATTTGTATAACACCTTTGATGAATTATGTGGATTCATGTAATCTTACAAAAGGAAACAAAAAAGTATATATATAATTTGTAAAAAAGAAAATGTATATGTCTCAACATGTTTGTTTCCTCCGGGTGCTTCAGTTTCCCCCACAGTCCAAAGACATGCGTAATAAGTGAATTGGATGAACTAAATTGGCCGTAGTGAATATATGTCTGTGTGAATGAGAGAGTGTACGGGTGTTTCCCAGGTGTTGTGGCTGGAAGGCCATATATGTATTCATTAATTTTCCTTTGGCTCCACAGCGGAATGAAATGCAGCGGATGGCCTTCCAGCCACAACACCTGGGAAACACTTGTACACTCTCTCATTCACACAGATATATATTCACTACGGCCAATTTAGTTTATCCAATTCACTTATTACGCATATATATATATAAAAATATAATTTTATATTTATATATATATATATATATATATATATATATATATATATATATATATCCAAGTTTATGAATATATCAAACGAAAAGTTAAATTAGAAAATAACTTTAAACTTGGCAAGACTACTCATCAAACTAATATGATGTATTGTGATCAGAGCAATTTAATTATAAAGAGATATACCTAATAATGGAATAGCAAAATGGGTGGAATTAGACACTAAACAGGAAAGTACATCACAAAGAGACAAAACAAAAGCCATGTACTCACATCTAACAGTACGAGAACACATGGCCAATGAAAACTCATTAACACACATGCTCGCTCAAAACAAAAGCACCAACAGAAGACACAAGTCTGAACACAAGACATGAGCGCACAGTAAATGAAACAACACTTACCATGCACTCAGATATGCACCATGGCTGTTCAAGCCTCGACACCGATCTACTGTACAATAGAGTTTGGCACACATTGGAATTGAAAGAGAGAAACAAAGAAAGATTGTAGGATGTTATACTGGCCTTGTGAGAGGAAGGCTTATATGGACCTTGAATGACTTCAGGAGGGCATCCACCCAAGTGCATCCATTTAAAATGCATACAATTCACTATATAGTGTGCCTGCTTTATGATGAATAATATAATTAGATCAGCGAACCAAGCCTTCATTTCATTATATTTGATGTTCAAGGTAATACTTCATAATGTATCCCTTTTTTTCTGTCCCAGCGCTATCCAAACCTGTTCCAATAGGGCCACTGCAGAATTTTGCTTTAGTTCTAAGATTTTCAGACTCACTAGAAACATCTACGTGACCGTATTAGAAGCTGACAGGGGCTGCACTGGAGAACAGTGCAGTGACCATTCAAAGGCAGGATCGGACACCACTGGTCTGTAAATTTAATTATACTCTAAATTAATGGAAATGAAATTGGCACATTCAAAAAAAACTGACCATGAACATAAAGAACAGATGTATGTTACATCAGATATATTATAAGAATTACAAGTTATTCTGGAAAGTACAATCTTGTTGAATCTATGCCAGTTCAACTGAAATTCACTATATTATGTTCATGTTTAGAAGGTCGCTGTTCGAGTCCAAGCTGGGCCAGTTGGCATTTCTGTGTGGAGTTTGCATGTTCTCCCCGTGTCGGCGTGGGTTTCCTCCGGGTGAATTGAACAGGTGAATTGAATAAATTAAATTGGCCGTAGTGTATGTGTGTGAATGAGTGTGTATGGATGTTTCTCAGTACCGGGTTGCAGCTGGAAGGGCATCCGCTGTGTAAAACATATGCTGGATAAGTTGGCGGTTCATTTTGCTGTGGCAACCCCTGATGAATAAAGGGACTAAGCCGAAGGAAAATGAATGAATGAATGTTTGTGTTTTAAAAGAAGCATGCAAAACATAAGTAGGTTGGACAATCAGTAAGAAAAGACAAGTAGGACAATCAGTGGTTTTTCAATGTATGGAAAGCCTGTTTACACCACAGGATTGTGAATTAGTACAATGCATTAGTAAATAAGTAGTATGTTAGTACTCTGTAAAAAATGCTGGGTTTTACACAATTACTTCATGTTACTTCATTAAGATAACTTAATTGTTTTATGTTCAAACCACTTAAATTTGTAAAAAAACAAACAAACAATTAAGTTGTCCCCCAAAAAACTCAGTAATGGTGAGATTCAGTTCATTTTAAATAAGAAAATGGAGTACATACTGTAAGTGTAGTAAGCAAATGAGCAAAGTAAATAAGTTGCTTTTACCCTTTACTTTTAAACATAATTTAAAGTTGTAAGCTACAAACTCTTCCAAACAAAGTGTGACGTTAAGCCAGACTTCTTAGAAATTATCTCACAAAACCACAGTTGTGATTGTGATATAAACGTGCAATTACTTTTCTTTTTTCTTTTATATTGGTCTCTACGCTGTGTAATGCAAATATAACATTTCATACAGAAGACTGAAGCACTTGCGGTAGAGAAACAGACAGTTTCAAACAGCACAATTCTCACTAAATAAAGAACAGATGGTGCTTTCACCACACATCAGACAGAATCCCTGATAATTACACATGCTTGTTTTAATCACTGTGCTTCTGCATTTCATGCAATAGGTGTGCTACAACACTACATCATTTTGCTTGTTGCTCTATTTGACTGAAATCTCAATAAACCAGGGTAGTTTTGCTATTGTTTACTTTTTATGTGGAAAAAAAGTATTACCAGACTTGCATACAGTAGATGCTGTTTATTAAACTATGTTTTGCAGGCAAATATGGCTTGAGATCTCAACTCTGATGATCAGAATAGACTAACAATGGTGTTGGTCCAGTAGGAGTGTTCTGGCTCATCGTAGGGACGCATTTTTTATTAAATGCAAATTACAATCAGGGAGACAGTTTTGATATTACTATTGACATTCATTCATTCATTCATTCATTTTCTTTTCGGCTTAGTCCCTTTATTAATCTGGGGTTGCCACAGCGGAATGAACTGCCAACTTATCCAGCATATGTATTACGCAGCGAATGCCCTTCCAGCTGCAACCCATCTCTGGGAAACATCCATACACACTCACTCATTCACACACACACACACACTCATACACTACGGACAATTTAGCTTACCCAATTCACCTGTACCGCATGTCTTTGGACTTGTGGGGGAAACCGGAGCACCCGGAGGAAACCCACGCAAACACGGGGAGAACATGCAAACTCCACACAGAAATGCCAACTGACCCAGCCAGGCCTCGAACCAGCGACCTTCTTGCTGTGAGGCGAATGTGCTATCCACTCCGCCACCGTGCTGCCCTACTATTGACATGTAATTCTTTATTAAACAAGCAAAAATAATGGTATTACTGGCCGTTTAAATAAATACAGAAATAAATATATAAATAATTAAATCGTTTTTTGTTTTGTTTTTTTCATTTTAAACTGTGAGTTATGAAAATCATGCATATATCCTCTAAGTGTACAGGACTTCAGGCTGATGGTGCAGTTCTACATTAAGTCCGAAGTCCTTAACACATTTACCAAATATTGTGCCAGATTGCAGTTTACATAATCTCAATAGGAGGGAGGTATAAAACAGTGAATGGTTAAGAGATTTTGAAGATAGGATTGTCAGAGTCTTGTTTTAGCTTTGGCATTTAGAGTGTGAACAGTAACCCAGCTGTCATTGTATAATCAAAGTGCTAATACATGCAGATTTCACTACATATGCAATTTTAAAGATTTCCAAAGCTTTAAATAGCAGCTTATGTGAAGTAAACACACTGAGGTCCAGGTGGGAAAACAAAAGTGTTATTATGAAATTATTATTATACATTGTTATATTATCTGAAGCATCTTTCTCTTATTATATGCATGCGAAACAATCAGCTGCTGCTGTAGACAGGCATGAATAGATGTGCTTTGTTTACTTGTTAAGGTTGAAATACACATATAAAGAAACTCAGCTGCAATGTCAAGCAAACCCTTTAAGGCATGTCTTTATCAAACAGACAGAAATAAAAGGATTTCTGTAAAGGCCAATTGTTTATCATTTTGTTTACTCGAAACTCTGCGTGAACACCATAGAATCTGCAATATGTGAGTTGTTTATGTACATCTAAGATGAAACAGGAATTCATAATGAAAAGAGATATATTTGCATATTTGAGAAAAAAGCAACATTAATCTTGTTTTTAATAGTATTATTACCATTTATGATAAAACAGAAACAAAGTCATTTTGATTGCAGTACACACACTTTTCCAATAGCAATTTACATTTGACCTCATGCAGAAAATTTCAAAACAAATCAGATATTGTTTTTGTAGTTTCGAATCTTTGGGTATAAAGACGTAGTCATGTAATGGGATTTCTTTATTTAAAAATGCACGTTGAAGTGTTTACTGCTACTTTTCTGTGCAATTACACTAAATTGTGTGTGTGTGCTCAAAATCCACTGTAAACCATCATTGAGTGCATGTACTGTAATAACTCATGATACTGCATTTTAATTAAATTTGAGACATAGACTATTTGCATTGTTTATAATTGCCTGAATGCTAACTGCTTATCATTTAATATACAGTATATGTAAATAGAACAAATATGGTTGCAGTCATATCTCTGTTTGACCTTTCTCATTTGTTTATGTGTGGACCTCAGAAAGAGGAAGTATACAGGACTCTGCCATCTAGAAGGGCAGGAGTTATGATCACATAATATAATCATATTGCAAATGACAGATCTCGACTGAATGAGTGTTCTCTGACTCAAAGCACATGCACAGCTGAAAGAAACAGACACACAGCACTAAGTGACCACTTCAGGCTTTTTAGATTAAATGTTTCTGTGGAAAATTAATTGAAATGGTATTCACTAAAATGAAATATAAAGTTAACATGTGAGAAAAAAATATGTTCTCAGTGGTACGCCAATGATAACATAAGCATCCATTTTATATTCTCTTCTGACATTGCTTTTCAGTGCCAACAACTTCACCAGTGACTCATGGCTAGGCGAATAAAACATTTTTTTGTTTGTTTTTTTATTATTTATTTTTATTTATTTATTTTTTTTGATGAGTTGCAATTGCTATTGGCTGTGTGAATATCTCCATAGGTATGCACTGTTTCATCATAAGTATCATCATGTCATGCGTTCACTTAATTGCTGTTTGAGTGAAACATTGAATTATGGTATATAATTTTGGTATGAACCTTTTTCCAAAACTTTCTAAAATGTCCATGCATTAAGATTTGTCACAGTAGAACACCTTTAACCATGTTGACTAAGGGTGTGTTCAGATTTCAGTACACATGCTAGAAGTAGCCTACCATCACCTTGTAGCAGATCTCCAATAAAAAAATACGATCAAACAGTACATGTTCATATGCGACAATCAGGTTTAGCCCAGCACACAGCGTTATTGTTTGGTGGTAAATTTTGGTGATCAGTCAATCAATCAATCAATCAATCAATCAATCAATCAATCAATCAATCTACCTACCTACCTACAGTTTTGTATCTTACAGTTTGGTCTCAAAATGGCAATGTAATAATATTCATTCATTCATTTTCATTTCGGCTTAGTCCCTTTATTAATCTGGGGTCGCCACAGCGGAATGAACCGCCAACTTATCCAGCATGTTTTTTACGCAGCGGATGCCCTTCCAGCCGCAACCCATCACTGGGAAACATCCACACACACACCCATTCACACACATACACTACGGACAATTTAGCCTACCCAATTCACCTATACCGCATGTCTTTGGACTTGTGGGGGAAACCGGAGCCAATGTAGTAATAATTGTGGATAAAAATAACCACGGACCAATCGTGAACACAAATGTGAGCATACTTTTAAAATCTACTTTAAGTCGACTATAAGTCATTTGTCTCTGCTGGAGTGGCTTAAAAATAAATTATTAGTTAGCACTTGAATCACCACAGCGTAAAAGTTACCTGTGACCGTTTTTCAAATGTTTTAGTAAATTATCCTAGTCTCACAGTTATTAACCTTTGCTAAAATTGTGTTATTTACAACTCTTTATTGTTAAAAATTGCTATACCTGGCAGTTCTAATGCTAAATGGCACAGCGATGATGGTTCTGTTTCTTTCTCTCCCAAAACCTTTCTGTTGCAATAATCATCCCAGAGTAAATTTATATGGGTGGTGTATCATCTGAACTGGAGATTGAGGTCTAGTGTGAATGCAGTGATGGGAGTTGATGGACTGAGGTTAATTTCCCATCAGCCTTAATGGTGGTCATTATAAACGGTACCCGTGCCTTAGAGATGCCATAGCAGACTTCATTACTGCTTTTCTGACGTCATTCTGAAACAAAGACACTGACCAATAATGTCTCAGATAAAAGTCTTAGCATTGTGTATGTGCAAGGCCTGACCTCATTTGAGCTAATCCAGAATGTTCACATCTCCTTCCTGGAAAATTAACATTTCATCTGGAAGCCAAAGGGATTATCTTCCTGACAGTGAGCACAATTAGACACTATTACCATCAGCCTGTCAGAATGCTGGCTTTACTTTCCTTTATTCTGTCTTTTTTCTCCACTCCTTAGCATATTTTGATTAAAATACATTAGTTAATGACTGCTGAATACACGTTTTGAAAATAAAAGGAGGATTTGCCATTGAAGACAAGTTTTGATGATTGTGACTGTAATTATACACTTATAAAATTAGAGGGTGCCACACAAAAAATGAAATCAATATGCATTTTCTTTTCCCTACAGTTATTCCCTTTGATATAGCATGTGACATTGCTATAAACAATAATAACTGAAATGATTTCAATAAATTTTTAGAATGTTAAATGATACAATAATTGTGTAGAAGTGAATCACAAAGTAAACAGTGCTACAGTATTGCATATTTTAGTAAAAATGTGAAACACAAATGTTGTTTATTTATTTATTTTTAGCTACCAGATGTTTTTAAATCATGCTTCAGTGTTCAAAGTCATTAAAAATCTAAAGGATCTTAAGAACAAAAGCAATAGCTGTGTTTTGATACTGTATGTGTGTACCGAAGTATACATTTATTAAAAGAGAGAGAGAGAAATTACATACATACCCGATGGGAAATTTCATTGTTTTGTTCTCAAGTGCAGCAGTCACATTATATAACAGAAAACAAATCTGATCTAATACAAATTGCATGAACTAATGTAAAACTTTTCATTCGGCCTAGAGATTACTGTATACTCTTATCTTGTGTGCTGTTCTCTTCCACCTTTGAGGTTTATCTGTATAGTTTATGGTCGCCTACATCATCCATCCTCTTACAGGCCAGCATGAAGCGTGCATAAAAGATTATGTGGCTGTGTTACATTAAATTCCTGGGGTTTAGTTTTGGCTGATTGCTTGAGCCAAAGCTGCTGTTGTTTATTTTTCACACAATAGTTTAATCCTTTGTTAACTTTGGTGTATTAAAGGAATCGTTCACCCCCTTCCCAAAATTGAAAACTATTTGTCCCCAACACATAGCCCTATCATTTTCATTCTTTCACCAAACAATTCAAAATATACTGGTTGTTCTTTTTCTATGAAAGGAAAGCCAATGGTTACAAGTGACGGTTAAATGAATAGAACTTTTGTGAAGATCATTTTTATTGTTCTTATTTAGAGGGAAAAAATTGTTTGAAATACATAAGCACCGGTTTAATGTCAGCGAACTTCCTAGCAGCCTACATTGTTGAGAGTGGCATTTAGGTGAATATGTAAATATGTGATGGACACTTTTCTATAAATTAAACATACCATTAATAGTAGTGCTACACAGCAGCTATGAAAACATCTTGTAATTGCAGAGTGGTTATTTGTAAAAACTGTTTGACAGTTAATTCCGTCATTATTAATCAGGGGTTGCCACAGCGGAATGAACCGCTAACTTATCCAGCATATGTTTTACGCAGCAGATGCCCTTTCAGCCATAACCCATCACTGGAAAACACCCATTCACTCTCATTCACACATATACACTACGGACAATTTTTTAGCTTACCCAATTCACCTATAGCCATGTCTTTGGTCTTGTGGGGGAAACCGGAGCACCCGGAGGAAACCCATGCGAACACGGGGAGAACATGCAAACTCCACACAGAAATGCCAATTGACCCAGCCAAGGCTCGAACCAGCGACCTTCTTGCTGTGAGGTGACATCGCTACCCACTGCACCACCGTGCTGCCCGTAATGGATTTTTGTCACATCATATTTACATTCAAAGCTGCTATAGAAATTGTTGAATTAAGCTAATTGAGTGTCTGTCGTCATATTTTCTGACATTAACCTATTAGTTATGTTTTTTTTTTTTCCTTTGGTCATTTAGACTATAATTGTTTACAAGACTTTTACAAGACTTTCTACAAGTTACAAGACTGCTCCTGAATGTGTGTATCTCACATTGTCAGGCAAAAAAGGAGAGCACAAGCAAACAGGAGAGTTTTTTGAAATCTACAAAGACAAAAGTTATGTTTTTGCCATCAGAGAGTTATGTTTTTATTTTTGCAGAAAGATGCTAGGCAACAGAGGCATGCATATGCAAAGTATATGCCAAAATGCATGCATTCAATTTGAGCATTATAGCCATTCAAGGTATAAATACTCAAAACTTTTTAATTTTAACAATATAACTTATGAAAATAGTTAAATGGGTTTATTTTAAAAGTACAGTATGTAATATGGACACCCAGTGGTTGAACTAGGTATTGCATTTCAAATTCAAAACGCTTTTGGTGTTGAATGGTGTTAGCACATTGTGTTACAATGTATGGTGCTCAGCTAACTTTTGCATCTATAATATTCATTGTGATGCAGTAGATCCTCGCGGATGCCGGGGTTCACAAAAAATAATAATGTTGGCTTGACCCGAAGATGTGAAAAGAGAGGTGAAATTTTATTCACACATCCGCTCCATTATTTGCTAACTTTGAAACTTCGTCTTATTTCAGAGCCTGCTGCTGTCTTGCAGAAGTTGCATTTTAGGCCACGGCTGCATACATTTATGCAGTCTTAAAGACTAAAATGAAATACAGTGCATTTCCACCAAGGCAACCCATATTTTTGATTGTGTAAACTGGCAGTGGACGGGTTATAGAAACAAAAACAATACCAGACATTCCGACACGGAATGCACGTTTTCAAAAGAGAATAACTTACCTTAGCGTTGTTTTTCAGATAAACACGTATGCTCACTTACCGAGTGCGAACTACGGGGGAGCAAGGGGAAGCTTGGCTCCCTTAATTAAGGCAAGGGCACCCCTAAAAAAAACATGATTTGTGAAATTTTTGGGGGTCTCAAAAAATACTGACAATGTGTTATTTTGATGTGCGGTTTTAGTAAAAGTAAAAAAACAAATCTGTCATATTTACTCTCAAGGGTTGGTCGATCAATCAGTTGGTCAGCCAGCAGTCAGTTAGTAAAGAAGTAAATCAATCAATCAAGAAACCAACAATGATTATGTACAATTAAAGTTAATGGAAATGGAAAATGCTTACAAACATTGTTATAAATATCATATTTTGAGTTCCGCAAAATATAAAAATATAGGTTTGTAGCGACATAAGAATCAGCAAATGATGCAGTTTTCTTTGAACTTTCCCTTCAACTTTTGCTGTCTATATAATACATTTGTTCTCCTTCCTGGGAGACGTCTAAGACATTTATTATTATGATAATCATTTTTAACCGCTGTTATCAAGTAAACTACCCTGTCATGTTTTTTAAGGTCTCTGTTTACTTTACTGCTCCCCCTGAAGTCATAACTGTCATTTCAGGCTGCTTTGGGGATTGTTGCTGGTATATAATTGAGCTGCTCTCACCGCTGTGGAGACATCAATGCAAGCGCCCTTTCCTTCCATACATCCTGCTGAGGTGTGTTAGGGATACAGTTGGAAGTGTTTTAGCGACAGCATCAAGCTGTGAGCCTGGCAAGATCTTTTTGTCACTGTCGCTCAGCGTTCTGATCTCTCCATAGTATTTGGAGGGTGACCTACATTTCTGCGCTCAGCTCTCGCTGGCTTCACCATTTAATACAGCAACAGATTAGTGAGGGTCTTACTTTGAACAACATACCGGGAACTGCATCAATCCTTGTTGAATGTTTCGGAGTGTCTATCCCAACACTAATACAAAACGGTCCGGAACATGTGGCCAAGTATTAATGTAATACTTCACTCTGTAAAAGGAAAGAGAAAGTAATATGTCACTTTAAGCTCCAGAAGAATCAGGAGCAGGTGTACGGATTTAATACATACTATATTAATATATAAATATTCCTTCGGATTTATCTAATCCAAAAGGAGGATTTTCACAGTAATGCCATAGAAGTGCAATTTTGGGTTTCACAAAGAAAGTTATTCTTCAGTTGTACTCTATTGGAACGTTTAGTGTCAAAATGGAACGTTTATTTTTGATGACTGCAATAGTTGTTGCCATGTGTTGAGATGTGATCTCAAAGAGGATATTGAGTTTATATATATACATAATGAGTGTATATGTGATCTCAAAGAGGATAATGAGTCTATATATATATATATATATATATATATATATATATATGCTGTTTTAGGTATAACTTAATTCATACATTCTGTAGATGGCTTAGATATTACATTATTTGTCAGGCATAGAGGTGGTTTTGATGAAGACCTAGTGAGTGGACTGTTGTGCAGTCAACCTACCTCACAACTATGATAGACATTATAATGGAGAACGTGCAATATGCATCAATTGCAACAGTTCATTTTGTTGGCACTCCACTCCTGAGTCTGAATGAGCGCTGCACTATACTGTAGGTGCTTTGATGATCATATTGTGGATTCTTCACAATATCTTCCAGTAGAAGACTTACAGTAAGATACATTCTCCGAATTCCTTTGATTTCTCTTTGTCATGATGACACTCAGTATGTGACCATGGCCTAGGGTTATCCAGTTGAGCTACAGCACAGATAGTGTTTGGGGCTTTGTAATCCCGCTCCCACAGCAAGCCATTTCTGTGTAGGCATGACCAACTGGATCTGTCCCTCTATCAAAAAGCCACAGTGGATAGTCCTTCTTCCCCTGCTTCTCATCCTATTTGTCCAGAGCTGTCTGGGTCCAGCCCCTAAGCGGCACTATGAGAAAAATGTCTTTGCCAGAGACCAGGATTCGAAATCCAAGACCGGGCAAAGGAACAGAACTGAAACCCTTGAGGCTTTTCCGGGTCTTGCTAATGGACTTAAGACAGTCAGCTAATTTGTCAACCTGTTTGTGATTTTGTACACATTGACAAGCTCGTTACAAGAGGTTGGCATGCATAACCTAAGCCGATCTTAGCAATTGGGGTTTAATTTAAAGTCTTTGAGGAAATATCTGTTGCTTCATGTTGTCACTTTGATATAGTGCCTCTTCAAATAAGAAGTGCTTTTGTCAAACAAAGCCTAAAGGCAAATCACCATTTAATAAGAAGGGACTGCTTTCTGTTAGCAGTCTGAAAGTAATACTTTATTTTGATGTTCCCCTTTAGACATACTGCTTACTTTTCAAGGATGCATTAGTTAGCTAGTGGCCATTGCAGCATTTGGTAGACTATCTTGCTTAATGTATGTTAACACTTTATTTTAATGTTCCCCCAACAGATATTCTTCTGAATATCCAGCATTTTTCAAATTCCAGTAGCAGTTTTTCTTAAACTGTAACCAACCAGTGAAATGTTCACTCGGTAAACAAAATATTAAGTGTTCATTCATTGAGTACAACAAATAAATAAAATACAAAAACCCAAATGCTTGGTTATTTCTGCAGCAATGTGACAGGTGTATAAGACATAACTGTTTCACACATCTTTGTTATGTACTGTAACATATGTTGCCTTAACCACAAATGCTCATTAACTGGTATCTGCAATTTGATAGAAAACAAATGTTGTATTTAGCTGCATTAGAAATGTTGTTTAGTAAATGCTGCTAATAGGCATTTTGCATTTTAAAGAATACGTGTGAAAACAAACCTGGAAAGAGATGTGAGGATTTTGTGAGGGGGAAAAAAACCCAGCAGATCCTTAGTAAATAATAAATTATTCATGCTCAATGTCTTTTAATTAACAGTCATACATATCCCATGGTTTATGGCTGTTTTCAGTTTATTTATGCCATCAGATAGCATTATGACACATTGATTTTTGTTCGTTTTTCTTTTTTTAAAATTGTTATTGATGTAATACAATTTTGTATCAGAAATTATAAATAGTGTGGGCCTCACAGTGGCGCAGTGGGTAGCACGTTCGCCTCACAGCAAGAAATTCGCTGGTTCGAGCCTCGGCTGGGTCAGTTGGCGTTTCTGTGTGGAGTTTGCATGTTCTCCCTGAGTTGGCGTGGGTTTTCTCTGGATGCTCCGGTTTCCCCCACAAGTCCAAAGACATGCGGTACAGGTGAATTGGGTAGACTAAATTGTCCGTAGTGTATGAGTGTGAATGGGTGTGTATGGATGTTTCCCAGAGATGGGTTGCAGCTGGAAGGGCATCTGCTGCGTAAAACATATGCTGGATAAGTTGGCGGTTCATTCCGCTGTGGCGACCCCAGATTAATAAAGGGACTAAGCCGAAATGAAAATGAATGAATGAATGAAAAATAAACATTGCAGTTTTTGTGCTGTAATTGACCAACCCAGAAAAAGCTAAGTTTAAATTGCAAAATTATCAAGAAAATTCACTTTGTCAAATGATTAAACATCAATATCACCAAAGCAGTGATCAAGGTCACAAAAGTATGAGCATCCCTGAAGCACAAACTGTAAACTGATATGTTTTATCGTGGGGGCATATTGAAAATGAATCTGGCACAGCAGAACGCAAATGCAGAGTGCATGTTGACTTCTTTTCTATTGTTACAGCAAAAGAAAAATGAAAAAAGGGACACATTTATATGTAATATAATGCAGCTGTCTGAAAACAGATATCACAGTTCATGTGATCATGTGTTCATATCACAGATGTTATTGTTATACCATGTCATTAAAATATCACTTGTTACAGTTTTAATCTGATATCTGAAAATAGAAGATGAAGGAAGATTTACAGCTTCTTCAAACTGAATGAAAATGATGAGTACGATTGTGTGTAGAGCATATACATAACATGTTTCAGTCTAAGTAGAACTTAACGTGCCCCGTCATTTCAAATGCAGTGTTAGGAAAGGGGTAAAAGTAACTTTGCTATATAAGTGTCAATTTATACTACTAAACCTATACGCTAAAAAATGCTTGATTGTTTGGACCCAGATTTTGAAAAAATACATACAATCACAGCGGTTTATCCATAATTGGAGTTGAATCACCCCAGCATTTTTTATGTAGTTGCATAGTTACTTTCTTATAGTCAACAAAATCTCTAATGTGAACCATCAAATGAAGTGTAACCTGATTTTGATTAGAAAGTAGCTTTATTCCACACCCAGACCCACAGATGCTGTCAAGCCATCATTTTCGTGTCATTTGCGTGACTTATCATTAACCCAGTGGAAATATGGGCACCTTCACATTCAACTTTGAATGAGTAGCTAAATTGCATCAGTTAACATGGAAGTAACCTCAGCCTTTTTTCCATAAAGACGGTCGAATAACCCTATTAGAGTCTAAAATGCAACCTTGAATATCCTCTGTGCCTGAACAGCATGTCTCTTGCACTCAAAGTGATGCCTTTTTGATTTTTCTTCACAATGATGACTTTAGTGAAAGGGTAGTGGACAGATTGGGTCCAGAGGTAAATAATGAGAGAGTTTGAGGGCAGCCATTAGTGCCCTTAGTATGAAGTAACCGTGGCATGCTATTAAGGGGCTCTTTTTAGAATTCTGTGCTCAGCCTATTTAGATGTCAAGTGTGTTGATTCTTTTGTGTTCATGTGTTTATGAGTGGGAGGAAAGGTGTGTCAAGCAAAAGACAATTAGAGTGAAAACATGTTTTAATCAAATGGCTCACAGATGTCTGAAAATTAAAAGGATTCTAAAAAAGCAAGGAAGTTTAAACAATAAATGCAAATAAGCTTTTAATTACTTAAAAGTAACCACTTAAAAAGCGTATTTTTTTTCCTGTCTTGTAAAATTGTCTCTTTTGTGTGTTTGTTATGTCACCAGGGTTCCTGAGTACAGGTGACCAGGCAGCCAAAGGGAATTATGGGCTGTTGGACCAGATCCAAGCACTGCGGTGGATCAAAGAGAATATCCAGGCTTTCAAAGGCGACCCGAAAAGGGTGACTATATTTGGATCAGGAGCTGGGGCGTCCTGTGTTAGCTTGCTGACCCTATCGCACTATTCAGAAGGTAAAAAGCATTTTATAATAGACTGATAACTTAGACATATAACAGTGTTATCAAACCATTGAGTAGGAGCTCATTTCTGATGGAAATTAAGTAAAATTGATAATTGTAAAATATCATGAGAAAAGACGTCACATTGTGACATACATGGCATTGCAAGTGTGAAATTCTATTGTGACATTTGCCTATCTATTCAGTAAGTATACAATCAACGAAGAGACAATCTATTGTGCTATGCAATATTAGAATTCATATTATAAATTATTAATAAATGAAACAAAAAAACTTTTGAAAAACAAAATGCAATTACCCATGCAACTATAATCCAAAATTCATTCAGTTCAACTTAATATTGATTTATATAGATATGTCAGATATTCATTCATTCATTTTCATTTCGGCTTAGTCCCTTTATTAATCTGGGGTCGCCACAGTGGAATGAACCGCTAACTTATCCAGCATATGTTTTACGCAGCGGATGCCCTTCCAGCTGCAACCCATCTCTGGGAAACATCCATACACACCCATTCACACTCATACACTACGGACAATTTAGCTTAGAAACCGGAGCACCCGGAGGAAACCCACGCCAACACGGGGAGAACATGCAAACTCCACACAGAAATGCCAACTGACCCAGCCGAGGCTCGAACCAGCAACCTTCTTGCTGTGAGGCGAACGTGCTATCCACTGCGCCACTGTGAGGCCCTATGTCAGATATAATACATGTAAATACTTCTCAACAACAACAAAAAACAAACACACAAACGAATGTAAAATATGCATGGAACCCAGTCAGCTGGTATATAATATAATATAATATAATATAATATATTCATTCATTGATTTTCATTTCGGCTTAGTCCCTTTATTAATCTGGGGTCGCCACAGCGGAATGAACCGCCAACTTATCCAGCATGTTTTTTACGCAGCGGATGCCCTTCCAGCTGCAACCCATCACTGGGAAACATCCACACACTCTCATTCACACACATACACTACGGACAATTTAGCTTACCCAATTCACCTATACCGCATGTCTTTGGACTTGTGGGGGAAACCGGAGCACCCGGAGGAAACCCACGCCAACACGGGGAGAACATGCAAACTCCACACAGAAACGCCAACTGACCCAGCCGAGGCTCGAACCAGCGACCTTCTTGCTGTGAGGCGAACATGCTACCCACTGCGCCACCATGAGGCCTAATATAATATAATATAATATAATATAATAGAATAGAATAGAATATTAAAGGTGCTGTAGAAATCACTGATGCAATATGTAAAATTGTTCTCTGATATCTTTATAGAAGGTATGTTTTACTTGTTTCTTTACAACACATGTGGCCCTCTGATGATATGCTCTGTTTTTACCTTATTTAGAAAGGTCATGGGTATTAATAAGCTCTGCTCTGATGATCATGTGGCTCATGTAAGTTGCTGATGTTCGTACAGCGTGATGTACACTGAAATACACACATGCAAAATAATCATACGTCATGAAGTGTTTGAGAAAGTCACTATAGCCAGAAGCGAGTGAGCTCTGTAAGCAACCTAGTTTGCTAATGAGTGATGTGTTGCAGATGAAATGTACTGATAGATATATTTAGAGTTTTATTGTGTGGGTTTAAGATCACCATATGAAAACATGGACAGGAGTTATTATCAGTTTACACATAAGCAGATTGTCATACTATTATCACCCTGTCAGAATGATGACCAAAACTTTTTATGAAGTTTTATGCCATTTTATCACTCCAGATAAATCACAGGAAGAGCTGAATGACGACACAACCCATTAACGTGCATTAAACACTTATTCAACATTTTGCTTGTGTTTGTTGCCGCATTACAGATGTACACAGAACATTTCACAATATACATTTTAAACTTACAACAGATCATATGCCTTTTTGGGGGTGCGCTGAATAAACTTATGGTTCATATTTTCTGTACTTAGCATTTAGCATTTTGACTGTGATCTAAACTTGCTGCAATACCCAAATTTAATCTTGCCTATTTTCAAAATAAAAGTTTCACATAAAAAAAAAAGGAAATATAATAAGCTGTTATAAACTTAGAACATAAGGAAACATTTTCATCATTGATATTACATAAGGAAATGTTGTGGCTAATCAAATGCCTCTGGGGGCTTGCATGTTAATTATCTTGAGTTGGTGTCTGTGTTATGTTCTGATTTGCATATTTTTTCCTGTAGTCTTTTGTTTAAACAAGATTTATATAAGAAGGAGGTGGTTATGTGGTAATGTGATTTCCATGTAACACTTATTATTCTGCTATGCCTAGGTATATGCAGTTTAATATTATATGTGGTATATGTGTGTATATTACAATGGTACAGGGATTACTCACGCCACAATAAAGACTGCCAAAATGGCATGCATGCATTTATTTATTTATTTATTTATTTCCTAGTAATATAGTTGGAATAGTTTCCACTGGCATGTTTTAAAGCTGAGACTTTCTCAAATCAAAACCGCTCTGTCTTCTCTGTCTGAGCACTGTCAATGTCCTCTTTGCTCTGCAATTTATTGTTGACCCACACTCTACTGGTTTGACTTTATTTGTACACTAAAGCACTATGTTTTCAGAAAGGCTGCATTACAGTACCACACTACTGCCCCTCATTACTCAAACATTGTTATTGCAGACCCTAAAAACCAGCCATATAATAACTAAAGACTATTCAACAACAAAAATGTTTGTTAGGAATTGTTTATTATTGTGGTTATTGATACTCTGACTAATCAGTTTTACAAATGACTTAAGCATTTGTTTTAGTATCTGGTGCATTTTCTCTGCTATTTCTGTTAATTTAGGCAACAACATTTTTTAATTTGACAGCACTACTATCGCAGAGACTATGACGGTTGTTTGTCACTTAACTAAAAATACAACCCATAGGAGCATTTACTAAACTGGTGCCCCTACCAGGAGAAAGACATAATGCATTTCAGCTACATAAAAAATGGATTTGTGTATCAATACTGTAGGTAAATTAGGTTATAGTAGATCAAGAATAATGAGTTCACTGAACCTTATGAACACATGCAATGTTAAAATGTGTACCTGAAATCGATTGTAATAGGAAATTCTGTAATAGTGGGCATGGTTTCACAATTAACGTGTCATACATTAAAACTGATACATTAAACTGATACAACTGAACTTATACATAAAAAAACTGCTGCCCAAATTAGCCTTATTGAAGTCAAGACAAGTCATTTTTAAATACATTTAATTAATAAAATTTAAGTATTAGAAAGAAATCTGCAAGACACTGAGTTCTTGTCCTGCTCTGATATAAACCCTCACACATATACAATATGGCATACCTTTGACCAATGAGAGACTGTTTACTTAAATGTTACCTTTTGAAAGCAAATGAGTGAACAAACCATCCAACCAATCAAAAAAAAAAAAAAAAAAAAAAACACTTTACCCATTTTATCTCTTAGATGTATTTATTATAAATATGAGTGCATGAAGTAATTCACAATGAAACAATGACTAACAATGAAAAACACTTGAAAAACAATTAAATGAAATGAAATGAAAAACACTTCAAACACAGATTAAGAATTAATTAATCTTATTTAATATTAATGCTAAATATAAGTAATGTTAATCAGCATGTACTTATACACGTTTTTGTTTATTAAATAACATTAAGAAAGAATAATAAAAAATGATTCATAAAAACAAAATGATCGCTGCTTTAAATGAACACGTTAACTAAGTCATTTGAATTAATGTTTTCTTGCTCCCTTTTTCTTTGAGGTACAATCCAGCTTCCATAGACTACATATAATTTACATTTACAAATACATAATTTCATCTTTTCTGTCTGCTGATCCACTGAGGGGTCTTTAAGAACCAAAAGTCCTTGGTCCCAGTGTGCCTGACTGCATGTAATTTTCATTGCAACAACAGACCCTACAAGGCATTCATCTAGAACTCAATTGTCCCACTATAAAAATAGATTTTACATTCAAGCTCCAGCCTGGCTAGATAGAAGACAAAATCTAGTAATGGATCAAATGACCTCTGGCTACAGTTACTCTAACTCTAACACAACCCCAAATAAGGAAGTGCCATATTTGATCAAAATAACAGGACCAGATGTACAGTTCCCTGAAAGGTCGGTCGTGATTTCTGAATGAATTACATAATGTAAACTGTAAAATAAGCAGAAAGGCATTTAAACGGACCCCTTTTCTCCCTGCTGTTTATCTGAGCCCTTTGTATTCAGAAATATCTCAGTCACTCGAATAAAGTGTAATGGTGTTCCATTAGAAAATGCCTTAAGCTTTTTTTGTATAATGCATTTTTTTGGTCATATGTAGCACATGTATATGCGAAATAGTCAACTGCATTTTTGAGGCTCTGGGCTGTTATTTAATATCGGAAGTCATGATCCGAACTTTAAAAAAAGCCTCTTTTTTATACTTTAAATTAATCACCAATAGGACAAAAACACAAATGTTTTGGCTCAAAGTAATAGTACATTACACAATACAATCCCATGCCATATGTACACTACCTTTCATCCATCAGTGCTAAAACAAGAATTACATAGGATCCCATACAGTATCTATCATACATGTTAAGCTGTTTAATAAATCATTTAAAGAAAGATCTAATTCCTGATATTTAGTCATTTTAAAATTAAATAAGTCTGTTTGTATACAATAAGTAATTAAAACATAATTTTATGTTTGCAACATGAATTAATAAGGCAAGTAAACATAAAATATCACATTGGTTTTTTTTTGTTTTGATGTAGAGAAAAGCTTCATTATAAAAATAATGCTATCTTTTTTTTTTCTTATCATATTGGTCAGATCCCACATGCACAGCTCAATATGTCTGCCAAACCCATTATGCACCTGCACTTCATTTTAACATTGTTTAACATCTTTAACATTGTTTAAAATATATTACGAGCAATCAGTCTTTGCTGTATGTGATGGGTCTGCTAAGCCCCGTTGTCTGGGCATTTATGTCCAATATATTAAACACCCTTGTCTACAGTACCTTTTTTTCTACATATTTAAATTTTCCCCAATATTTGGATATTTTTCACTCTATGTCAGTGCGTCAGAAGCCTCAGTTTAGACTAGTGAGATCCGTGCCCTGAGGTATTGCTATTTTCTAGGACACAATCTGTGTCAACGTGTTATGGCCACGCCTGACTGAGCTGACAAAGGTGCAGCATCAAGGCATCATATTAGTTGCTGTCTATATCAGGCACTGGCTTATATTACTTACCCATATAACAATATGCTGGGACAAAAAGACAATGACAAAGCATTCTTATTCTACAAAGTCCAACTGAAATCTTCAATGGGACATTGGCCACCTTTTTACAGCTGTAAAATACAATTTTCAGTCTGTATTTGAGCTACAAGTCACAATTACATATAATTACATTACATAATTTCAGTTACTGGCTATTGAACTATTTGGACAACTAGTTAACAAAGTGTGAGAGACCTCATTTCTAAAACTTTGCGTAGAAAGCTTCCTAAAAGTGAAGATATGCCAGAATAAATGTTATTTTATTTATAAATGATTATGGCTCATATAATGATTTAAAGTGGTTCAATTAAGTCAATATTTAAGTTAAATGTCTTTACTTAGAGTTTACTCACAGCAGTTCCAATCTCCTATCAAGATTGTTTTTTTTATTTTTTATTTCATAACCACTGAACGTTTAAAAATGAGACCCCTGCTCCGTTAAAAAAATTAGTACTATCTGTACTCTTGTCAGTGTTCTGTCCTGTCCACGTGTCATTTGTTATTGTCATGTGATTCCTTTGTCCTTCTCCCGCCACCGTCAGTGTTCATTTGTTCCACCTGTGTTCATCCCTTGTGTGTCATTAGTCTAATCATCCCCTATCCATTTATACCCTTTCGTCTGTGTCCATTGTCGTCCGGTATTTTGCTTCGTATGGTTGTGTCGTCCTTGTCCCGGCTGCATGTTACCAGTAAGTGTATATCAATAAATCCGTTTATCATTTTCATTCCGTGTTCGTCTCCATCATGTCTACCTTCACCAGCAGGACGTTACAACTCTACAGCTGATTGTATCAAAAACAATATATTTCCATCCATTTTGTTAGCATCACTGGCTTTTTTTTTCTTCATTATATCCATAGGAATAGACAATGAACTAAAATAAAACCTAATGCTGTGATAAACTTAACTTATCTGCTACTAATGAATAACAAACTTTGATTTAAAGCATAGAGCTTAATTTTTTCCACATTTTTTTTTATGTTACAGCCTTATTCCAAAATGGATTAAATTCATTTATTTCCTCAAAATTCTACACACAATACCCCATAATGGCAATGTGAACAAAGATTTTTTTTTTTGGAAATTGTTGCAAATTTATTAAAAATAAAAAGCCTGACAAATCACATGTACATAAGTATTCACAGCCTTTGCTCAATACTTTGTTGATGCACCTTTGGCAGCACATACAGCCTCAAGTCTTTTTAAATATGATTCCACAAGCTTGGCACACCTGTCTTTGGAAATTTTTGCCCATTCCTCTTTGCAGTACATCTCAAGCTCTATCAGGTTGGATGGGAAGCGACGATGTACAGCCATTTTTCAGATCTCTCCAGAGATGTTCAATAGGATTTAGGTCTGGGCTCTGGCTGGGCCACTCAAGAACTTTCACCGAGTTATGAAGCCACTCCATTGATATTTTGGCGGTGTGCTTTAGGTCAATGTCCTGCTGGAAGATGACCCGTCGCCCCAGTCTGAGGTCAAGAGCACTCTGAAGTAGTTTTTTATTCAGGGTGTCATCATTAGTCTCTTCCATTTTCTGGCAATTGCTCCAACAGTTCTTTTTTCACCAAGCTGCTTGGCAATTGCCTCGTAGCCCTTTCCAGCTTTGTGAAGGTCTACAATTTTGTCTCTTGTTTCTTTTGACAGCTCTTTGGTCTTGCCCATGTTGCTACTTAGACTTTTGACTGATTGTGGGGTGCACAGGTGTCTTTGACAGCTAACAACCTCAAACAGGTGCAACTAAATTAGCATCATGAGCAGAGTGTAGCTGGACTATTTAAAAGCAAAATAACAGGTCTTAGATGGTCAGAAATCTCGCTGAAAATCAAGGGATCAAATACTTATTTGACACAGTAATTTACAAATAAATTGTTAAAAAATCATACAATGTGATTTCCGGGTTTTTATTTTTAGATTCTGTCTCTCACAGTGGAAATGCATCTATGGCATCTATCTATTCTGGACCCCTCCATGATTTCTAAGTAGGAGATATTGAAAAATCACAGGGTGATCAAATACGTATTGACCTCACTGTATATGTGTATATATATATATATATATATATATATATATATATAGAGAGAGAGAGAGAGAGAGAGAGAGAGAGATTAAGCAAAGTATTTGCTGATATATTTTAATGAATTGAACTTCAATTGAAATTTATTTCCTCCAAAATCTGGATGCTTCAAAAAGTGATTGTATAAATCAATACAAGCAGTTAGTTTGAGCGGCATGATTGATTCATACATGTCTCAGGAGGAAAGAAAATAAATAAAAGGTGCCAATGGGGTGAAATCCATTCAAAAAGTAATAATACATGATACAATTATGTAAGTAATTAAGTTATAATACATAATACCTGCTGACACTGCCCCAGTGACATGTTTTGTACTTTTTATATTTTGAGACTGTAAGATGAAGGGCAGATTTGTGGTTTTATTCATATATTGTGGTGTAATGCAGGGTGGTGATGACAGACAGGGGAGTGGAGTAAATGATAATGAGAGTGCATGTGTGACACACCTTTCTCAAACCCTGTGGAGGAATGAATTAAGGAGGAGTGATGACAGTAAAGGGCAAGAGAAGACCAGGCCTGGAGATTTATGCTGCTGTTTTCTTTTTTATATTTTTATGATATTCAATGTTGCTTGTTTAGGTCATCTGCTGCATTTCAAATTAAGGGTTGGAATTCCATTCAAAAGAACTGAAACAAAACATTTCCATAATAAGGTTGAACTACAAATAACCCATATACATAGTGAAAACTGGGTGAGAGGTACATTTGACTTTGTGTTTATTTTTTCATCAAGAAAATAACATTGTGCTTGGTATTTTAATGTAACATTAGTTTTATTAGTAAAAACATTAGTTAATATTATTAAGTATATTTAATTATTTATTATGTTTTCTTTGTATTCCCTAGAATGCACTGTAAAATTAAGCATATTCATAATATTGCTGCAGAAATACTTGTTTAGGGGTTATTCATGTTCAGCTGAAAGTAATTTGTTAATTCTAATAAGTCAATCATTATCGTGCAATGGATGAACTTATTAGGAAAATATGGAATTTCATTCCAACCATTTATTAGTATTTTTAAACACTTCACTGATTAATTGTGTTCAGTTTAACACTAGTTGTTTATATAATTCATGCAAAACATCACAGTGTGTAGGGGAAAAAGGTGTATATACTTCTGTAGCTCCTCTCTGGGACTTGAGATCAGTCTGTTGAACAGGTATCTATCATTAGCATTCACTTCACCAGCCTCACTCTGCTTCCCACCATGCTTCACGTCATACATACAAATATTGAACAATGCACTTTAGTTGAGCACATCAAATATGGTTAACAGAAGTTCTACATACCTGATTGATGGGACAAACCAAATTTGTTCTTGGGTGTCAAGCAGTATTTTATTTTATGTATTTTAAATTGATTTATTTATTTGTTTGTAAGACACTCTTTTCCCCTCTATGTGCACCACACACCTTCTTATAAGCATCTAATGCTTCTTGAAAAACATTGTGCAGTTCTGAGCATGCTCCACACAGGTGAGTAGGCTTGACAAACCACTTGTAGGACACACTCGCTCCTTTGCATATGCTCTGAGGAAAGAGAAAGAAGAATTTAAAAAAAATATATATAGTCACAGTGGCGCAGTGGATAGCATGTTCGCCTCACAGCAAGAAGGTCGCTGGTTCGAGCCTCGGCTGGGTCAGTTGGTGTTTCAGTGTGGAGTTTGCATATTCTCCCCGTGTTGGCGTGGGTTTCCTCCGGGTGCTCCGGTTTCCCCCACAAGTCCAAAGACATGCGGTATAGGTGAATTGGGTAAGCTAAAATTGTCCGTAGCGTATGAGTGTGAATGGGTGTGTATGGATGTTTCCCAGAGATGGGTTGCAGCTGGAAGGGCATCCGCTGCGTAAAACATATGCTGGATAAGTTGGCGGTTCATTCCGCTGTGGCGACCCCAGATTAATAAAGGGACTAAGCCGAAATGAAAATGAATGAATGAATATATAATATAGACTAACTTAGACTTGTCATATTTATATAGAGCTACCTTCTAATGATTTGATGTGCTACTTCTTGCTCACTTATAGGTTGCTTTGGACAAAATAATCTGCTAAATGAATAAATGCAATGTCAATGGAATTGAAGAGTTCAGATGCAAAAAGCTCCAAGTGCCACCTGAAATGTTCTTCTAAACTGAACATGTTTAATGTTTATGTTCAAGTATTTTATTTTAAACAAGATGAAAAGGCTGTATTTATCACTATACATGTGAAATGACTAAACCTACACTAAAAAATGCTAATTTTAAAAGAAAATTTAAAACACCATTTAGAGGCTTTTGCAACTGAACTCTTTAAATGTTGTTTATTTAGTTAGTTAGAGGTTTTTGTTTGTTTTTTGAAATAACTATTTGATATTAATTGATTCTTTCAATGTGCTTTTATCTTCAGATTTGTTTCAGAAAGCCATCATCCAGAGTGGGACTGCTCTGTCTAGCTGGGCAGTCAACTACCAGCCTGCCAAATACACCCGGATACTAGCTGAGAAAGTGGGCTGTAATATGCTAGATAGTATAGATCTGGTGGAATGTCTGCAGAACAAGAACTACAAGGAGCTGATCGAACAGTATATTACACAGGCCAAGTACCACATTGCGTTTGGTCCAGTAATAGACGGTGACGTCATCCCCGATGACCCCCAAATTCTGATGGAGCAAGGGGAGTTCCTCAACTATGACATCATGCTGGGCGTTAACCAGGGTGAGGGTTTTAAGTTTGTGGATGGCATCGTGGACAGTGAGGATGGTGTCTCTGCAAATGATTTTGACTTTGCCGTGTCTGATTTTGTGGATCACCTCTACGGTTATCCAGAGGGCAAGGACACGCTTCGAGAAACCATCAAGTTCATGTACACTGACTGGGCTGACAAGGAGAACCCAGAGACCAGGCGAAAGACTCTAGTTGCACTTTTTACTGATCACCAATGGGTGGCGCCAGCAGTAGCTACAGCAGACCTTCATGCTCAATACGGATCTCCAACATATTTTTATGCTTTTTACCATCATTGTCAGAGCGAAATGAAACCTAGCTGGTCGGATTCAGCACATGGAGACGAGGTGCCTTATGTGTTTGGAATTCCCATGATTGGCCCCACGGATCTCTTTAATTGTAATTTCTCCAAGAATGATGTCATGCTTTCAGCAGTGGTGATGACGTACTGGACGAATTTCGCTAAAACTGGGTAAGTTAGAGCATTTTATTAGTACTATAAATACTGCATAACTAATCTAAGGTCTTAATCAGTTATATATAAGGCTGCATAGGTATTTTGAAACTATTATTATTGAATCTTTTCTTTGTTGTTGTTGATACTGCTTGTTTGTTTGTTTTCATTTCTCCAGAAATACATAGCATATGATAGCATAGCACATACAGTTATTTGAATATAGCTTTTGGAACATAATTTTATACATATAAGTTGTGTAATGTACTTGTGATAAACCAAAGTTATACAGATATAATTCAAAATATTTTTGTTTATTTTCTGAACTACATTAAGACTGATGAAGATTCATCATTGAGATTGTTGTAGTTTGTAGTTTGAGGCATTTTTTTAGCCATTTGTCATTGGCATATTAAACTGAACTCAAAAAGCTTTAATTAGCATTTAGCATGTAATCTATGTCCATTCAGATTTCTTCAGATTAAGTTTCTGACTGTATAAAGAATGGTTGTTGTTAACTGCCTCAGACCACACAATGTGGAACATCACTTTCTATTTAGGGAACTTGTCCTAAATGAGTCATAGTTAAACAACCTTCAGTGGCCTTTGCTGTCTCCTCATATATCATGATTTGAAGACTCTATCACACTATCACTCAGATCTTACACTTAATGGTATCCAGTGGTGGACAAAGTACACAAATAAAGCATTTGAGTACAGATGCCCTGCTAACATATACTGCAGAGAAAAAGAAATGTCCTCCTTTTCAATTTTACTTCAGTCAGAGTCAAACATACTTGATTAGCTTATACTTTGATCGATTTAACCTGATCAAAGCCTGCTTGATCAGATGAGATAATGGTTGGAAGAACTAATTTGTTCAACTTCAAAGAAGATTTTCTCTTTTTGTTTAACTCTCAGATTCCAGATACTTACACAGTTGCATTTCCGCCAAATATTGTACTACTCTAACAAATCATACATCAGTAGAATCTATATCTATTCAGCTACCAGATGGTGTGTATATATATATATATATATATATAT
>CAIGQW010054073.1:10138924-10160057 GCA_903798125.1 Danio choprae | reverse complement strand
ATTATTATTATTATTATTATTAAATTATGTAAAAGTGTGCATAAAGTACTACACAATCACATTAATTGATATTTATATTATTACTGTTCTATACAGAATATTTTATAAAGTTTTTCATTTGTTAAAATACAATATACCCTACTATCAATATTTAGACCTATTCAACAAACATTTTGTTTTACAAACAAAATGTGCCTTTTAAAAGTGGCCTTCCTAATGCATATACTAATGCATATTTCATCATGTTCCTTGCATTGCAAAAATTAAATATTTAACAACATAACAAACACTTTATTGATAAAAATGTTTGCCTGATATATTAATTACTATGTAACATTGTATATGTAATATAATGTAACATTATTTAATACTTACATCCTGTAATATTTTAAACCACAGCATAAACCTCTGTATTTACAACTATGCATTTTTATAGTTATAGTTTATATACATAATGTTGTTTTCGTTCATTTATACAATCATATCTACAATTCAGCTCATGTTGAGTTGCTATTTAGCTGAAAACCTGTGAACCTCAGTCCTTTGCCTTGCATTTCTAACTGACTCTTTATAGCCTTATAACCTACTTATCTGTCAACCCTATTTCAACACCCAGAGTAATTACATTCAGAATTATTATGTATGAAAGACAAGTTTTCTGACACTTAAAGTAACTGTGGCTGACTGACACATTTAGCTCACTGACATGTCATCCCTGATTGTTATGTAAAATTATTTACAGCACAAAACAAGTAAAACATATTCAAAGCTCTGTTTCCCCCATTTGGTGGTGATGTGAACTACTCTTTCCTGAATAGGATGCAGAAAAAAAAGAAAAAAAAAAAAGCCTACATTGACTGTAACTAACAGCTGGGTTGTTATTATGATGGACAGTGGGGGAAGGGTGCATTGATTCAACTGTCACTGAGATTAACCCATCCACTAACCCAGCAGACAAAGAACACAAAAACTAGTCAACACTATGAGGCGAAAAAATATACAAGGTTACACTTTGTTTTGATGCATCTTTGTACATTGCAAAGACAGCACAATCATGCATATTTGCACTGCACAACTTCTCATCCAGAACCTTGTCATTTCACCTCAGCATTGCATAATGGCATCATCACAGAGAGGCACACAATCCAGAACTTTCCAGTGCATTGTTGTTCTCTGTTCCTTGCTTGTGGAATGATCTTCACTGTCTAATCTAAAATGCAGAATCTGTTTATCTTTTCCCTGTGAACTCGGAAAATTGGAAAGAACATTGGAAAGTTTTGAGATGCCAGCATACATATTTCATCACATTTTTTGGATTAAAACCCAATTACTGTCAGCCTACAACCTGTGGGATAATTTGCATATACATTTTTAAGTCATAATACTGAAGTCAAAACATAATGCAATGATGACAAATATTATTGGAAAGCTTAATATTTCTAGTTTCTAGTCTATTTCATGGCTGACTTTTTTATATAAATGAGCAACAGTTATTTATTAAATTGAGAAAAGGGTATTATAAAGAGTTATAAAGCATTCCTTTGCTACAGCAATCAACATGTAAAATCACAAAATGCTGTTAGAAACCTCAAAATATAACATCCATTCATTCATATTTTTAGAAAAATTATTTTTTTTTATTATTAAAGACAGAGTTTGTGATATAACTATAACGCCCATCCTGGCTTCTTACCAAATGTTTTTAAAAATGTTTTTAAATGCTAAAATCAAATCAAATACCACCAATCTGCCCAAACTATTTTAGAATTTGATGTCTATTTTTATAAATAGTGTGAAAAACAGGGTTCATATCACTCGAACCATACAATAAATATAGGGTGTCTTTAAATGGTCACCCATGAAAAATGTATATCCGCCCAAACAAAATATTACTGAAATTTCCTTTTTTGAGATATCAACTTCAAATTTGGAATATAATTTGTTCAAACATATAGCTTGGCTTTTCTGTCTGTAAAACAGGTTCTCCTTCATGGGAACTACAACGTGTGTCTGATACCAGACATATGGGATTTTGCAGTAAGAAAACAGGCCAATGAATGCCATATAAATTGGCAGAGCTCAGCTCCACATCTGACAGCAATTAGCCATTGGTGGGATATAAAAGCCAGCAGCTGAGCAGTGAGCATTATAATTTTGCTTCAAAGCCTCTCAAGAGACTGAAGACACTCTATCTGCCAACCTGATTTCAAAACTGAAAGCAGTTTACTCACCAGTACGGGAGATGACGCGACAGCAGCGGTTGATCTGGGCTTTCCTGTCCCCTGGGCGTTTCGCTGGTGTGCACAAAAAGAGCAGTTTCTATTAAAAGAGCAGATTTTCCTAAGAGAGCAACACAGTCAATCAACACGTCCTTTTAATGGTGCTGTTCTGACTGTGCGTTTCTGGATGCGGTGGTTCCTATCTCCGGATGATGGGTATGGGTACCGCATCACAGGTCTGGGGGTCCAGCATGTTGATGCGGTGCTTGCAGACAACTGGTGCTTTCATTGTGAGGGCATGGCTGTTGCACAGCTAAGATCGCGGCTTGCAAGCCACCCCCATTGCGGTTAACACGCGGGCAGATATGAGGATCACAGTGGGGGTTTATCTGTCGCCTCCGGGGCCGCAGACCCCCCACTCCTCCACAAAGCACCCCATCCAAGCTTCAAGTGTTTGTGTCGTTTCATCCCCCAAGATGCCCGCGCCTCCGCGTTATGACACCGGAGATCAGACGCCCATCGCAACATCGGAGGGCAAGCTGTCATGCTTGCTACCATCTTATGGGGTGCAATGCGTGGTCACGGTTCTCGAGTCAGACATGATGGCTGCGCTTCCTGGGCTGCTTTGGCAGTGTGGCTGGAGATGGCTTGTCCCCCAGACTCACTGCTGGACCAACTAGAGGGTGTGACGTGCTACGCGTCCTTCAGGTCTATAGTTGCAAACCAATCCTGAGGACTGACGCATTGAAGAATAAGTTTCTGTGTGAGCATTCTGAACGGCAATTTGTGTTAGCCACCACAACGGGCTGGGCAGCACTAACCAGGCTGGCAGAGCTCACGCTAATGGCATCATCGGAGCGATCGCTGACGTGCCAGCGGAGTGGCAGCTCGGGAGGGGAGTGCTCACTTCGGGAAGCAGAGTGGCCCGAGGAAGAGCTGAAAATAAGAGATTGTCTCTTACCTTCCTCCCTAGATCCCGCGATGAGGCTGGAGTGAGGGAAAAGAGACCGGTCCCTTGCACCCTGAAAGCCCGTGGCGAAATGGCCCGGCGCTGGGAGCTGGAGGGCGGAGCATCCCAGACTGGTAAAGTTGGGCATCTGGAGAGAGAGGAAACGGCTCTTTTATTGAAATGTTGGGTACTGCCAGCCTGGAGGCCAGCTGTGGAATTGAAGTCACTGTTGTGGACTGAATTGGTCCTCGGTCCCTCCACCGAGGAAAGAGCAGGTTGCCTCTTCTCCGGATGGCCTGTCTCAGGGACACATCGTGGTCTATTTACTGGACTTTACGCCGTACTGGGCTGGGGGCGCTCCAGTCCCGCGGGTGGCTCGGCGATGCCGCTTGGCTGGTGGAACGTGCAGCGCCGGCAGAGCAGATGTTGTAGTTGCGGGTGGGCGCCCTAGGCGAGGAGCAGCCGAGGTGGATGGGGCAGCGGGGAGAGCAGTTTTCTGAGCCCACTGGTAGATGACCTCTCCCATCGCCTTCGACTGCTCTTTCTAATCGGTCGCCATGCGGAGATCGTGCATTAAGCCAGGGGAAGAACCACCCTCCTGCATCTCTGCCAATTTCTCCGCGTTAGCGTTGATAGGTGCCCATAGCGTGCAGAGCGGAAGCAGCCTGGCCCACCGCAGTGTAGGCTCTGGACGTGAGAGACTCAGACATCCTACACGTTTTGGACAGGAGTTTAGGTGGAACTCTCCAGGTCAAAGATTGACCGCAATAGCGCGCTCCGCCTGGGGAATCGATTCATACCCCCTGGCTGCTCCACCATCGAGGGTGGTGAGAGCGGGAGCGCACGAGGTCCGGGCAGAAAAAGGTGCCCTCCATGCCTGCGGAAGCTCACTGTGTACCTCTGGGAAGAAGGGGACGTGGGGCTTGGAAGGTTTCACCTTCTTCTTGGCCCTCACGCAACACCCATCTAAGCGGTTCGGCCACAGAGCTTGGGGACAAACCATCTCCATTCCTTCGACTGATGCAGCCTGGAATAACACGGCTAACATGTCTGATTCTAAATCCGGAGCCTCGCTGACAACCCTGAAGGGTGGCAGCGGATTCGGATTGTCATCGGAGCATGTTAACCCACCCTCCGATGCAGCGATGGACATCTGGTCCCCTGTGTCATCTAATGAGAGCGCGGCCAACCCGGAGGATGGACGGCACTGACAAGGAGTGAGGGGTCCGCGAGCCCAAAGGCAACGGATTAGCCCCCACTTTTATCCTCAGGCCTGCCCGTGCGCTAACCGACTAGCGGGGAGCAACAGGGGTGGTGCACCCTAATGCTAGAGTACGCCGTGACCTCAGCTGTGCAACAGTCAAGCCCTCGCAGTGACAGCAAGAACTGTCCACGAGCACCTCCTCCACATGCTGGACCCACAGACTTGTGATGCAATACTCCTGCCTGTCATCCGGGGTTAGGAAACCACTGCATCCAGAAACACGAGGCCAGAACGACACCTTTAAAAAGACGCTCTGCTTGGTTGTGTTGCTCTCTTAGGGGATCTGCTCTTTTAGAGAAAACTGATCTTTTATTAAACACCAGTGAAACGCCCAAGGTACGGGAAAGGAGCCCAGTTTGACCACCACTGTTGCATCTTCGCCCGCACTGGTGGGAAAGCTGGTTTTGTTTCGATATCAGGATGCAGATCAGGAGCTCTTCAGTCTCAGTGTGAGGTCTGAAGCAAAGAATTTGATGCTCACTCTGCGGACGCCACTGATATACTCCACTAATGACTAATCAGTTGCACCTGCGGAGCCGAGCTCTGTCAACTCATTTGGCATTCATTAGCCCTTTTTCTTTCTCTTCAGAGTGATTGGTCATCTAGTGATCTCCCGTAGTCTGTTTACAGACGCACGTTGTAGTTCCCATATGAAGGGGAACGTGGGTTATGTACGTTTTGTAAAATGCATATTTTATAAATTATAATAACATTTACATCCATAAATGTAAAATGTAAATGTTGTTTTATTTAACTTTTATTTATTTATTTTTTTCAGTTTAGCTACATTTGCTTTGGTCTTTAAAATTAGACCAAGCTTATATTACAAAAATCTTGAAGATTTACCACAATTTAAGTAACATTTTATTTTTAGATCTATGCTCAAAAAGTGGAGCCGACAGTTCAGGGGTTCAAATAAGATCCCATTATGTTTTAGAGCTATTTTTTTCTCTCTGCAGACAGAACACTTCCACTGTGTGTTTTAATGGAGCAATACAATTAATTCCTTACTGTAGTAATATCACCCTGTCGAGCTATGAATTGAATGAGGTGATGTAAAAGACTCTTTATGTGCCAATTTCAGCTTGAATGCTTGTGCAATTCAGTTGTTTACTGTTTCCTCGTAACACACCAGTTAGCTTTACAAGCAATGAAATATTGTCAATATTGTGCATTGCATTACAAATGGTGATAATGGCTCTACTCAGATATTAGTTCCAGGAAGCGTAAAAGAAAATGTGGAGAAATGACTATACCCCGTTATAGTTTGCACACACCATTAAATGGATCTTTGAGTAAATGCATTTCTGCATCATGGAATCACACCGGTTGCCAAATTCTAGCTGGGAGAGTCAAATCTGTTAATGAAAGTGAAAATCAATATGGATTTCAGGCATTACAGAAGTATACTCACTAACTGAAATGAAGCATAACATTCCCCGATGCTGTCTAAGGATACGGTGGATTTAACCATGGAAAAAGGCTTTCGTATTCAAAAGAAAGTGCCATTGCCTACAGTGTGAACAATTTAAATATAAACCTGTAATGACTGTATGCCTCAGGCAATAGTTAAATAATATAAGCAATATATTACTGAATTTCAGAATGGCTGTGATTCTGCCATAGGTATAAGTTTGCACAGTACCTATCTAAAAAGTGGGATCAATATAAATATCAGTATCTAATTTTATTAATTCATTCATTTTCTTTTCGGCTTAGTCCCTTTATTAATCTGGGGTCGCCACAGCGGAATGAACCATCAACTTATCCAGCATATGTTTTATGCAGCGTATGCTCTTTCAGCCGCAACCCATCACTGGGAAACATCCATACACACTCATTCACACACATACACTATGGACAATTTAGCTTACCCAATTCACCTATACTGCATGTCTTTGGACTTGGCGGGGAAACCGGAGCAGCCGGAGGAAACCCATGGGAACACGGGGAGAACATGCAAACTCCACACAGAAATGCCAACTGACCCAGCCGAGGCTCGAACCAGCGACCTTCTTGCTGTGAGGCGATTGTGCTACCCACTGTGCCACCGCGTCACCCCTATCTAATTTTATTGCAGTTATAATATCCTTTCTATGAGCTTTGTTGACAGTTACCTATCACCAGCCACACACCCTCGCCTTTGTACGCATTACAACCCCAATTACTTTCAGCTGCATTCTAATTCTTATCACCTGTGAGCACACTAATTACACACAGTAATATTACACTCACCGTTCGATTTTCCATCTACCACCTAAACTTACCACAGTCTCTCGCTACTCCTTGTTGCTCGAATGCGAATCCTTCTTGCTTTGGCATGAGTTTACGTTTCAATCAGCATCCTTGTTCAGTAGTCAGTGCATTTTGATCCTCAGTGATGTTGAGTCGCCAGCAATTTTAAGCGTTAGTAATGGGAAGTTCAGATTTCCCTGAACCAGATCTTTCAGACAGTTTGTTTCAGTGAACCAGTTAAAAAAAATGTATCACCGGTTCTTTAACGCTACAAAGTAATGACATCATCCACAAAGCAGTAATGACAATTGTCCCATGTTAGGACTCACTAAGTTTTGCAACCCAAATAAAGCATTTACTTACTATTCAAATTCCATTACGATTTTCTGTTATGAAAAAAAAACGTATGTTTTGCTAGATCCTCTCATTTAAACTCACGGTTTACCGTGGGTGGTTCAGACGATAATGTGCTGCTGTGTCAGTCACAGCAGGCTCTCGTGTAGTTTGTGTTTGGTTCACCATCTGCTAAATCATTTATGCGCAGTATTATCAGTTCACCGTTTCTCAAATCTGATCTCAGTGTGCTGTTTTAGTAGCTAAATAACTCTGTAAATTTGATTATTTTGAGTCAGAGGGGGTATCAGGCATGTTATAAAGTACATAAGCCATTAGTGCTTACTAAAAACACAAACCATTTCAAACGATTCAGTTGGATTTGGTGAACTGGTTTGACCAGTTTACTTAGAAGATCTGGTTAAAAATAATGATTCATACTTGTGTCTGCCGTCATGATTAAGTGCTGTTTCAATTGGAAAATTCATCCAGTGCACTGAAACTTTCGCACCCTGAAATGCACCGGTAAAATTAAGCCACATCGATACGCACTATGGGCCATTAACGAAAGTTTGCAGAAGTGAAATACGAATCACGTGTCAAGTAATCATCAAATAATAAAAAAACATTTTTTTCTAAAAATAATCTGTTATTTATTTTTAACATAAATGAACATAGCTAGATAAGGTAGGAAAAATCTAGCAAACATTTACAATTATTTAATGAAATCTTGATGGTATATGAAACAATCTAATTAGTTATAATGTACCTTTAAAAACATATTAAAATTTATATGAAAAATATTAGTTTGACTTTTTTATATCAACTCCAGTTTCGTTAATATACAATGAGTGTACAATACAGTGTGTCTCATAGTAAAACAAGCTCATTACTGTCCTTACCAGTGCACAAAATCGTCCACAAGACCTACTGATGAAATACTGAGCCTTGGGAACTAGGGTTCTGACTGAGATGCAGCATCTGCTTTCTGTCTGCTCTGGCTTCAAGCTACTTCTGCTTTCCCTGCTTCTCATTCTACAAAAGACTCATACCAAGATAAAACCCAAACTCTTCATAACTCTTACCTGCTCTGCACTCCATCTCTATTGTTGTAAAAAAAAAAAAACTATTCTGGTTTTGTGCCTATCCCTTGTGTTTTTTCCTGTATCTAGCTAGTGTGACATTTCTTATATACAAATTGTATAAAACATTTGACAATAAAACATATTCCATAACAAACTGTGCTTTGTTAGTTTGACTTTCCCTTTTTTGACAGATTTTTTTGTTAGTTAAATACTGAATAAATATATTTCTTGAATGAATGATATTCGAAGGAATGATATATAGGGCACCTATATATATATATATATTACTGTTTTCATCTTCCCGATATAACAAGCCTTTTGAACTTTTATTAAAACTTTTATAGTCAATAAAACAAATATTAAACAAATGTCCCTTCTGATTATAACTTTTTGGTCACTATTGTACAACACAATATATGACTGCAGTCCCTTTTTCATCCCCACTTGTGTTTAGTTATTTTGGCTATTAGTTTTTGTGCACACAGATTTTAGCCCTTAGAATGCACCTAACTGCATGATTATATAAATGATAAAAGCAAAGTGGATGTAATGGGACATATGCTGTGTTCTGCGCCACTTTAGTGAAGTGCTGCTCTTATCTGAAATACAGAAATTGAGGAACTGCATATTGGCTTGGTAGGTAAATAGCTCTGAGCATTGCTTGCTTTTCCCAGGTCTGAATTCTCTGAATGAGTCATTAGTATTGTTATTGCTCGCATTCATATACAGGCATTACCAGAGGTTAATGCAAACAAAAGAATTGCCATTGATTCTTTCTCATGTTTGCTTGTAGCTAAATTAGATTGTTGATTTGAGCTGAAGCCTTTTTGAGAATGGTATTTGTGGAAAGGAAAAATATAAATACAGTTTCAAAAATATGTCTTTGCAAACCACAGTAAATAATACTGTAAAACCATGAATAAAAACTCACCATCAGCTGGCTTTCATTTGATGTCAGCATTACACGGACATTGCTTCCCTGATGGTATGGGCTCATGTGCCAAACATAATATCATGGACATAGTTTAAAGTATTTCATTCAAAAAGGAACTAATTACTTGCCCTCACATTGCTTCAAAAGTGAAAAATGCAAACAACATTCTTCTTCTTCTTCTTCTTCTTTGTTCTTAGTATTTTAATATGGGCTGTACTTTGACTTCATTCCTGTATACTTTCAACATACATGTAAATGTAATAAAATGACCAGCTTCTAAAGTGTTTGGTCACATCATTTAGTTTGTAGAATTCAGGCCCTAGATAGGAACCATTTTGTTGTTATTTAATATAAACGGTACACTTAAAACATTGTTCACCACTTCCTCAATGGTTTCAAATTATTGTCATTATTTACTGTCAAACATGGTCTGTGCATGTGAGCATTTAATAGCATATAAAAAATATACCGATTTATGTCGTTCTGTAAACAGCAATAATTGATTTTTGGAAAATGGCCTTAATTAGTGGCAACAATGATTCTCAAAATCACTGCAAAGCCAAACTTTTTTATTTCCTCACATACGTTGGTTTTGGTGGTTTATGGGGACTCTCCATTGGCGCAATGCATTTTATACTGCAAACAATGCTCATTGTATTGCCTTACCCTACCCCTAAACCCAACCCTCACAGGAAGCCTGTGGAAAATGTTGAATGTCAAAAGATTTTATTAAGTATGATTTTTAAGCTTTTTGAATTACAATGACACATGATGTGTCCTTAAAAACCCTGTTCAGCATGGTAATACCTAGGTCATACCATGTACAAATATGTGTCCTCGTAAACCCCAATAAGCATTACACACACACACACACACACACACACACACACACACACACACACACACGTGCATGCACACAAAAATCTGTTCATCTGTAATACCAAATCAAAATATATGTTCTCTGCAAAGCTATGTATAAAGCCTCATGACAAAAGATGACAAGTGAGACGAGTTTCTTTTTTTAACAAAAATATATTGAGTGAAATCTGTAGGCAATGAAGCTATTGCTTCAGAAACGAGTCTTGACAGTGCTAATGCACTCAAAGAAAAAATGCAGGCCTGGTTTTTACCACCTCATCTCCATATTTAGAAACCTTTTATGCCCGGCTAGGTTGTCTGCTACTCCCAGACTGAATAATGTGTAGGAGTGGTAAATTGGCTTTCCGGTTAAAACCTTTATTACTATGTTCTTTTAGTAGCAAGGAAAGCTATACCGGTAATGACTGTTCAAATACAGAGCAGCGGTGTATTTTTGTGTATTTATTTATTTGTTTATTTTTGTTTTTAATTCAAGTGTGCCAGTTATGAAATTTGGTTTGTTATGAAACTGTGAGGTGACACATCATGCTCTAGAACAAGGGTCACCAATCTCAGTCCAGTAGGTCTGGTGTCCCTGCAGGGTTTAGCTCCAACTTGCCTCAACACACCTGCCTGGATCCTTCAAGTATACCTAGTAAGACCTTGATTAGCTTGTTCAGGAGTGTTTGATTAGGGTTGGAGCTAAAATCTGCAGGACACCGGCCCTTCAGGAACAAGTTTGGTGACCCCTGCTCTAGAACATGACGGGTCTCAGTGATGCTGCAGGTGGGCTGTAAGATAGCTTTAAATTGACTTAAGTATTATAATTAAATAGTTTGATTTCATTATTCATATGTCATAATAAAAATGATCATATGATAGAATATCTTCCATTATGTGATTGATTGTTTCAGACTTGGTGCAACAAAGCCTCGCTGCACTGTTAAAAACAAACTTAACAGCAGCTCAAAGCATCCATCACTGCACGGCAACTAGAACACATGAATGTAAATATAAATGTAAAGATGAATACGATTAAAGTAATTAATAATAACCAATTCACACGTGCTTTGTTCTTTCAATTAGTATGTCAGACACACACATAAGTCTGTTGATTCACAAACTTTGCATGCTCTCTTTGAACACTTTTTAACATAGTTGCATATTTGTCCAAATTAAAGTCCTGTGAGTGTTTTAAAATGGACATTGACCATGTGAGGCTCAGTGGTGTATCTGGACATCAGACAAGCTCTGTTCACTGATCTTGTCAGAAATCGCCCAATAATATTAAGCTGCAAACCCAGCCAACTTTTTCAGATTGATGTGTTTCAACAGATGTAGAATTGTGGAGAACCCCTAGAACACAAACAAACAGTGCAAAACATGTACCTTTATGTGTTCAACAGCTTCTTTTATGTCACTTAAGTACACTCAACCCCCCTCATGCATAAGTTTTAAATATTCTAACTGAGCCCCTGGCGTCAAGAAAAACAGATGATAATGTGACGCAATGAATGTCCTAACTGACACAGTCCACAGACCAGCCTAGAGTGATAACATCAGTACAAATGTACGTCAAAGGGTTTAAAGGGCATCTTTGTATCTTATTTACCCTAAAAGTTCATAGTAGTAATTGCAGGGTAAATAGTACTACTCCAACATCACATTTTACCATTGTCATGTCACTAGAAGCTAGAAGCTTTCTGCACTATGCGACAAAGCATTGCAATTTCATTTGACCCATGTCAGAAGTAACACAAATGCATGAAGTACATCATGTCAAATTCTCATGAGAGAATCACTGATTACAATGGAATGTATTGTCTTTAGTCACATTCTGCTCTTTGGAGACAATGTATAATACTGAAATGCACCGTTTGATAAGATACAAACTTGACCTTTTTAAATGTACTGTTCTGTCCAAGTGACAAGTTGAAGTATACCTAAAGCAATGGTTTTCACTTTTTTTTCTGACAGTGTGTAAGAATCTCTGTAGTATATTATCCAGAACGTAAAGCCACTGATACAGTGAACGTGTGTTTATGAGCATCTGTGTAGACTTAGGCCTATTCCCAATTCTATTCTATAGCCCCATTTTTTTTATATTTTATACCATAATCCTATCTCACGTGAGGGTGAGTAAATGATCACGTTCGGCTGTATCCTTTCCTAAATTTCGGTGAAATGCCAATTCATTCGAAGAGTGGCAAAATAATTCAGTAACACTTTTTATGAGACCCATGCTCATAATTAATTATACTGTAACTCTGTTCATAATTGTTTATCATCAAGCATAAGCATTTCTATAATTGTATAAAGACACAACAAAACATACAAGGTATTATAATCACAGTTATAGCTACATTTTTTTATAGCTCTTTTACTTATTAGTGATGCATTTAATTGTTTAATTTGCATGCATACAAGTATTTATTAGTCAGTCATGATTGTATTTATAAAGATGCAGAGTGTGCATTGGTATAGCCTTATATGATTATTATTATTGTTATTATTGTTATTATGTTATAGTTTCAAAGACTCATTAGTTTTAAGTTAACACATATTTTGTTCTGCAAAATAAGTTAATGGTTTCATATTGTGGATAATAGCCCTGCTGTCTTATAAATACGTATTGTAAGTCATAATGATGGGCCTCACGGTGGCGCAGTGGGTAGCATGTTCGCCTCACAGCAAGAAGGTCGCTGGTTCGAGCCTCGGCTGGGTCAGTTGGCGTTTCTGTGTGGAGTTTGCATGTTCTCCCCGTGTTGGCGTGGGTTTCCTCCGGGTGCTCCAGTTTCCCCCACAAGTCCAAAGACATGCACTATAGGTGAATTTGGTAAGCTAAATTGTCCGTAGTGAATGGGTGTGTATGGATGTTTCCCAGAGATGGGTTGCGGCTGGAAGGGCATCCGCTGCGTAAAACATATGCTGGATAAGTTGGTGGTTAATTCCGCTGTGGCGACCCCAGATTAATAAAGGGACTAAGCCGAAATGAAAATGAATTAATGAATGAAGTCATAATGACGTTACTAACCTGTATACATGCATCATTGATGGTGATAACTAAAGTGAACAAAGAAAATTAAATGCATGTGCTTTTTAAGATATCTGGTTCTTTCCATTTCCACTACCCTTCTAACCAACATATAATTGAATTCTGACCAAAATGGAAATGGGCATTGCTCTTTAATATTGTAACTCATACTTCTGAATTATAGATCCAAATGTTAATATATATATATTTTTTTTTTCTCTCATTTTAGGGATCCAAATCAGCCAGTTCCACAGGATACCAAATTCATCCACACAAAACCTAACCGCTTTGAGGAAGTAGCCTGGTCGAAATACAACCCCAAAGACCAGCTTTACCTACACATCGGACTGAAGCCAAGGGTGAGAGATCACTATCGCGCCACCAAGGTTGCTTTCTGGTTGGAACTGGTACCTCATCTCCATAACATTAACGAACTCTTTCAATATGTCTCGACCACTACTAAGATACCTCCTCAGGATACTACACCATTCCCATACACTAAAAGACTAGGTAAAACATGGCCGTCTACCACACGACATCCTGGTGTTCCTCCTGCCAACACCAAACAAACCACCGACCAGCGTAAAGGCAATGATTTGGGCGATGACTCAGCAGTGGTTATCGAGACGAAGCGCGATTACTCGACCGAACTCAGTGTGACCATAGCTGTGGGCGCTTCTCTCCTTTTCCTCAACATTCTGGCATTTGCAGCACTCTACTACAAGAAGGATAAACGTCGACATGAATCCAACCGACGAGGACCGAGCCCGCAGCGGAACTCTGCGCCAGCTAATGTGGTGGCTAACGCTAATGACATAGCACATTTGCAGAGCGAGGAGATGATGTCACTCCAGATGAAACAGCAGCAGATGGAACACGAGCACCATCATGAGTGTGATTCTCTACAAGCTCACGATACACTTCGTCTTACCTGCCCAGCTGATTATACGCTTACCCTGCGACGTTCGCCTGATGACATCCCACTTATGACGCCAAGTACCATAACAATGATTTCTAACACTCTGACCGGAATGCAGACCCCGCACAATTTCAACACGTTTGGAGGTAGTCAAAACAGTACCAACTTGCCCCATGGGCATTCCACCACCAGGGTATAGCTTATTTTTTTCAGAACTACAGAACATGGCCTGCTACGGCAGTGGGGAATAAAGGACCTTTGTTTGTTATGGCAAACTGTGCCGACTTTGTTCCACTCTGAGACCTATCTTGGTGGATGAGATGTTATTTTCCTATGAAGCCTTCTTGCAGAATATATCAAAGTCAAATATGACCTACTTGTGAAAAAAAAAAAAAAATGAATGTTACTAGAGTAATACTTTATTTGGAGCCAAGCTTGTTAAGGGCAGGGGACTTTACACCAAAAGACAAGAAGAACTCCTTCTGAAAGACTATTTTGCTTGCGTAGACAACATATACATCAACAACAGAGAGGATCTGACGATGCTTTGTATGTGCCATAACTTGTCATATACCAAGAGCAACAATGAGAGCAATGTTATTATGTGAGAACTATATTTGCGAAAAACACATTAATATTATTTTCTGAGAGCGTTGTCACATAACGAACCTGTGGACTGAGCTCAAAAATCCCAGCCTGAAATGTAATTATAACAAAATTTGTAAAGGTGACATAATGTACATACTTGTGAGTCAAATACAAATATTAAAAGAATTACAAAAGCTTTTATTGTTGTTTAGTTCAAAATATGACTATTAATGAGCTTTCGCTTTTGTTAAGGTGTGTGTAAATAAATCAATCATTATTTTTTGTTTTGTTTTGTTTAGCTTTTTTGGAATCATGTCTGTGCTTAACAGCCTTTAAAATAAAGAAAATAAATACAGGAGAAGACAGCATTCTTATTCCAAAGCCTCTAAATATCCATTTCAGTCATTTTAATGTGTTCCTTTGTCCCAATGTTTGACGAATATTGCATGTTTGATTGCTGCTTTACATTTGATAACCCCCACACCGTGACCCCATGCGGATGTTAAAAATGAAAGATTGCTTCTAATTACATTACAGTGCTGGGTGAAGTTGCCAATTCACGCTGTTTAGTGTTGTAAATTTGTTTTTAGGGATTTGACGAAGGAGGGTGAAGCAGATGTTAATCAGAGCAACTTCTACCCATGTCCAGTTTGTTTTATCTGCCTTTTTTTGATTTTTTTGGGGAGTTTGTATCATCACTGCCTGAGCTTCAGATGTGACCAGCATTGTAAAATTAAAAATATCTATAAATAAATGGCAGAGGCAGTGGATTTGGGTATCTATATTAGTTGGATATGTTTGTAAAGACGTATATGTTAGATATTTCTATTTGTAACATGCTAGCAATATGTAAAGTATAGTGCCAGGCTTGTGATATTTTGGGTTAAAACGTATGTGAATGAGTGTAAATAATAATTTAAAAAAATAAATAATTATGGTTACTATAAATAAATACAAACAAACAAAAAACAGCCCTGATATTTTTCAGTTCTGCATCCTATAACAAAGACATTGGAAGTGCAGGAAAGGATTTAAAAATAAATTAATAAATGAGTTTATAAAGTTACATTTGTATATTAAATCAATTCATGATTCATGTTAGCCCTTTGTGTGTCTGTCAGGACAGCAAGGGTCAAATGTAGGATTCTAAATAATAGTTTGTCTCATATTGTTTGCATTTTTTGCCTTAAGTGATAGATGATATTTCTGGCTGGACACCTGTATAATTTTTTTCTGCCGCATTTTTAATAAAATATCACAGTATTTTCTAAAATTGTGTCTTCAGATTTATTGACTTTTTTCAAGCTTTGATAAAAAACCTGATTTGCCCCCAGGGTGGTGAAATAAAACAGGGTTTTTTTTATCCTCAAAAATAGCACATTTAAGGGGAGAAAATATAAATAGCAATATTTTTTATCAAGGTTTTGACACTTTTATTCAAATTATTACTTTGTTCAGTGTCAGTGCTTAGTGTACATGTTAATTGTAGGTGATCTTTATTTAAAATGTAATTATTTTTATGATTGTTACAAGAAATGTTCATAATAATGCTTAAGCCAAATCAATTAGACAGCAGTTATGCATCAGTTTTACACAATTATCTTGCAAAGTACAGCTTTTATATATTATTGAGGAGACAAAAACCTGAATGACATATAATGTTACAATAAAACAAACAAATAAATAAAATTTGATTATTAAGTCACTGGCTTATATATGACAGCCATGTACAAATAAACAAACAGCAATGCGTGTTATTGAATTTCCAGTGCCCACCATCCGTCTTGACAAGTGATGTGAACAATATTTCTCATTAACATTCCATGAATAGACAAACAACTCCGCTGTTCTTGACACCTCTGTCCTTCAGGATCAATCAAGCTTTTTTCTCCTTCTATTTACTTTCTTTCCCCTAACCCCCACCCCCCAGCATGGCAAGATGCACAACAATGAATTGTCCTCGATGCAACTGATCAGCGTTTTGCAGATAGTCTTGAAATATTTTCTTACTGCCACTTACTATGTTCATTTGCCAGAGCAGTCTCTTATTTTGTAATTTTCACTTCCTCTTTGATTAAAAATAGCTTAGATTCAGAGATAATTAAGAAAGGCAAAATGTCTAGAGTTATATATCTATATATATATATATAAATATATATTTATATATATTTATAAATATATAGATATATATATATATATCCTTTCACCTTACTTCCCATATCTACGTTTTTGAAGACCGCAATGGCCTAGGAACAGCTCCTCCAAAGCACTGTCTTTGCCACCATGGAAAACTCTCTTAACAACAACAATAACAACGCCAGCAAGAGCTCCGCTCTCTGAGGCTCCAGCCATGGCCCAGTGCCACCCAGCCCTGCCAGGAAGACGACCAGAGCCCAAGGCTCCCGTAAGAGGCCGCAGGCCTATCTGCTCTACCACATCACAAGCTCAACACTGCCAACAATCTCCATCTCCAACAACAGCCGTCACTTACCTTCACCAGCATCCGCCTCCGCCAGATCATCCAACAAAATCACAGTTCAAGAACTACGCTAAAACCTCTCAGACACTGGAATCCCAATATCAAGCCCCAGCAGTAAATCCAAACTGTTGAAACTTTACTCTTCCATCACTTCTCCGACTCTGACTCTGCCTCCAAAGGACACTACCAGAACCACGAGTTCATGCCACGCCCTCTATCCCCAACCCACTATCTCTCTGCCTAGACAATCTCAACCCGGACCATCGAAAAAAGTCACCAATAAAAGCAATGCCTCCAGCCAAACATCATTTAGACCATGCCCACAAGAACCCTGGAATGCTACAGCTACAACATTGATTCAACAAACGGACATTCCCCCAGACAATAGCCCAGCTCATCAACTCACTAACCACCCCCCTCCCCTGGCCACCAGCTCCTCACTCTAGCTAAACTTCCAGCCCTACCACCACCTCACCTATTTTCTCCCTTCTAGCATGCCACCTTTATCCCCTCCTCCTACCTTCACCTAGCACTCACCTCCAGCACTGATCCATCCCAGCATCCTACCCTCCCTACACACATTTCTACAGCATGCCCCCCTTTAACCTTGTTCACCATCACACCCCTCCCCATACCACATAATGCTCCAGCCCTGGAACCACTCCGAGTCTCTAACTCTGTAAATCTCATCTTATCAGAAATTCAGGCAGCTGTGTCCAGAAGCGGAATCCCATCCAACACCCATCCCTCCCTGTTCAGAGATGATATTCCCATGAACCACTCTATGCACAGCCTCCAAAAATCTCCATCTTTTAATCCTCTAACTACAAGCTGTCACCCCTAGAACCCTATAATCATAGCTCACAGTGTGTAACACATTCAAACACTTCCATACCCTTTGCATTACACCGTTTCCCAATATTTCCCTGCTCCCACCTCCACTCCAATAAAAAACATTCAAGCCAGTTCTATTAAAAGCTATCTAATTGGGATTAATTTCTTCCACAAATTAATACACGTATCCCCATCTGATTCTATCTCAAACTCCCAAACCAGCCTTCTCTTAAAAGGCATCCAATAAGCCCACTCCTCTCTCCCAGACTCCAGGCTACCCATCACCCACAATGTCCTCTCCAAATGCATTTCCACCCTCCGCAAAGATTACCTATCCATCCATATAGACCACACCCTCAATGCCATGTTCACCCTTTCATTTTTTGGTTTCCTTAGATGCTCAGAAATCACCATAACTTCAATTTTCAACCCAAGCATTCACCCCACCACCTGTCCCGAGTTAATAGCATTTTTGGGGAGCTCTCGAGACCCAAGCTCAGGGGTCTCTCCCAGGACAGCATGCCAAACCTGCAATTAGTATTAAGCAATATCTCAGTGTGAACTCTTGAAGTGAAGTTTTATAAACTAATTTTGAGAGGAGCATGTGATAAGATTGATCGGGGCTGGTCTCTAATCCACAATCATCGATAAGCTAATCAGATCAATCCAAGCCATTTTCACCTTACTTCTCTTATCTTCAACATAGGCTCATTTTGAAAACGTAGCCCTATATACATTTCTGGAGATACAAATTATGTAGCCAGAAGTACGTATGGCTCCATTTAGTTTTTAAAGCGAATGCTATGGGGCGATATGATGCCGTTCCTTTTCGTGCTTACCAGTTGACCGCTTACGTCCATATGGACGGATTTCCCGCTGTTACCAGTTTGTCCAGTTACCTCTTCATGTACGTCAGTGGACTTGAGGCGAAAAGAGGAGCTGACCATGACGACTGGGTTTAGGTTCAGCAAAGAATGGTTCCAGAAAGCAGGTAACACAAAAACAAAAACCAAGAAATAAAATAAACAAGTAAATAACAGGGTGATAATGTGGTCAAATCTGAAAGCGTGGTAAAAATCAGGCGAGGGCTTTTCTTTTTCTTGCTTTTTAAAACTATCGGGTAGGTTTAGGGAGGTGGGTGGGCAGGTCAAACGGAGCTTTAGTAATTCAGTAAGTCAGTTAGTCAGTCAAGAAAATTAATGCTATTGTCATTTCCAACTTTTATCACATTTGGTGATTAGTTAAAACTTTTTATTCATTTATATCACTTCTTTTGTTTGTAATTTGTTGTTTGCTGGACCACCCCAATTCTTGCATCTTTTGTCTATAAATGGTTTAAAATGCTGCTCCTTATTTTTTCACACAAACAAGATCATTTTATGCCCATCATATGTTCCTTGCATTGGCTTCATATCTGATACTACATTGAATGCATAATCTTGCTATTTGTTTACAAAGCCTTCAACAATCTATCACCCCAATACCTTCCGAGCTTAATCTCTATCTATAATTCATCCAGATTATTTAGATCACAAAATGATTTCTATGTGTTCCAAGATATTAGCTACAGCATGAGACTGTCATGAGCAGTGTGTCACGCTGCAGTATACAAAAATACAAAACACGGGGATTATCAAAAACATACAAGTATTTATCTACAAACTCACGAGAAACACTGGAAAATCAACATACAGGAATCAGGGGATGATGACGACATGGCAGGACACTCAGTTTGACAATACAATACCGGACAACGAAGGAAACAAACTAAGGAGTATAAATACAAGAGGGCTAATGATACACAGGGGAGGAACACAGGTGAAAATAATGAACATGGGAAACAGAGGGAAAAGGAACAAAGGAATCACATGACAAACACAGAACAGACACCTGACACAGCGGAATTATTATCTTTTACCCATTAGAACTGCTGCTATGTTCTGTAGATTGAATAAAAGCAGCTTAACATAGATTAAGTTCCAGTAAATTAAAACTGATTCACGTTCAGTTGTCAATGTTGAGTTCAATTCAGTTCAGTGTAAATGCAAATTTAAACCGCTGAAAGCCCAAACACTGAAGACCTCCTCCACAGATGCGCAGTTCCGCGCATTTGATGAGCAGTTTTCCAAGCCAAGCAATTAATTTTTTTTGCAGCTGTGTTTGTATATTACTTTAGGAACCCAAACTCAGACATGTGTACTATATTCACAAAATTGTCATTATCACGTGCTACCAGCATTAATTACACTGCCATTCACAAATCCTCTCCCATAAGTCCATCACATGCACATATCAGAATATCACTGGTTATAAGTCATCTGTGTACATTTAGCCTACTCTTTAACGAGTGTGAATTCATACACTCATCTTTTATCACATAGTTTTTAACCTGCATGACACATAGTACGTTTGCAATTTTGGATGCAGCACACACTGAAATGAGGAGAGCTGGATGAAGGGCCAGGAAATCAGTCTCGCTGTTCTTACTTCACTGAGCTCTCAAATCAGAGTTTATCAACTCTGGCAATCTAGCTATTTGAACTTCAGAACAATAAATTGAATTCTAAATTGTTTAGTCAAAGCAACTGACTTTGTAATTGCTTACGAAAGCTGGAAGAGAAAGTAATAATAAAAAAAAAAACTACACAGATGAAATTTCTTTACATCAAGTTAAACCTTGTGTATGGTCCCAAATAGTTATCAGCATCAAGTACACCGAGAGGTGCAATAAATTGCCTTGAAATTCTGCCATGCACTTTCATTGCTGTTATCGATCTTTCTTAAAATGACGTTAGTAAATTAGCTTTTGAGTTAAAACTGAAGTGACAGGAGAAAAATCTAAAGCTTAAATAGTTATTTGTGGTTACTCGGGCATGATAGATGTCCTTATACATTCCATGGGGTACGGAGAGTCTTTCAGGACATCGAAAGTCAGACCTGGAATTTAATGGATCTTTTGTACCTAGTAAAGTTTAAGGACACAATCTCCCACCAAAAATAGGGGTTTTATATTGAGCAATATTTTTAAAAACGAAATAAACAACCTAATGTTGTATTTTACAGGACACAATAGCGTATGCTAATTGCAAGAAGCTGCAAATAATAGTTCAAATAATAGTACTCATCAGGTTGCATGTTGTTTATTTTAACTTACACCAAAACGTTGTAATTACACAGCAACTATATTTTAATTATATTGCAATTACATTAGAATTATACTAAAGTGCATAAACTATCATTTGCAGTCAAAAAGTTGTTTATATGGAACATACTGTAGAGCTACCAGTTTTATTATTTTAGACCCTACCAAATCTATTCATAGGGATGACCTGACCAGAGTGCCATTCTATTCAATAATAATAATAATAATAATAATAATAATAATAATAATAATAATAATAA
>CAIGQW010054073.1:10106122-10138914 GCA_903798125.1 Danio choprae | reverse complement strand
AATAATAATAATAATAATAATAATAATAATAATAATAATAATAATAAAAATCCCTGCTAATATGTTCATTCTGTGAAGTTAAGCCATCAAACCCTGCTTATTGTTTAGCACAAGCAAGAGCAACAGGAGAAGGGGGAGTGAGTGGGCTTGAATATTCTTGACTCCACTGGAAGTTAATTAAGGCAGCTCCAACATTCCATCACTTTCCCTGCCCCCTGTCTGTCATTCATGTGTGGGCCCTTCTAAGCAATCATTACCATGGTGTATTGATCCAGTCTGTGACAAGGTACCCATTCAAAGAAGAGGACTTTGAAGAGGCCTGGAGTATAGAAGTGGAATACAAGAGTGGTCAAGGGTGTCTTAGATCAAGTGTATACAAACAGATTTAAAAATAAATAAATACATTGAATAATACTAATAATAATAACATACAGTATGATCTAATAAAGGTTTTGGGATTTTAAATAATTCTGTCTACCTATTCTTTATTCTCACTCCAACAAACTCACACTCTTTCCCCATTCTTCCCTCCATCTTGTGCACTTCATCTTCCCTAAACACGAATTAAGATTCAGGTAAATACCTCTGCATCCAATTCAGCTGATTGCCTTCGCTCCCTCAGTGGCAAGACCTTAATAGATGAATATGAAATCTTCTGAGCCAATATATATGCTGAACAGTTAAGTGGAGAGGAACACTCATCTGTGCCGCCCTGCCTGAGTAATGAATATAGCCCAGAGAAACTTCTTTCTTTCCCCCCTCTGTTTTCTTTGCCATGTTTTCTTTCATATCAACAACACATTGTCTAACTTTTGAAAGTTGAAAAAGTTACTTTTTTTTCTTTCTACTGCTGCTTAGTCTCTCTTTGTGTACTGTAAACGGATGACTAATTTCTCTTGTGTAGTGCTAGAATGAACAATGAACAATGAGACAGTTTGTCTTGTGAGCAAGTAGTTTCCGTCTTTGCAGACAAGGGCCACAACACAACACTGATCATTAGTGAACATGAAATCTCCAGCCTGCATCATTCATCTGAAAAAAGCGGAAAGGAGGCAGGAAAGTGCCATCAGACATAAGTATCAATACTCTTAAACTCTTAGTTGAGGCTTGAAAATGACCTCTAATGTCACTGCCTTATTTTGATGAATTGTTTTATTTTGTTCTTCATTTGCTAGTCATTTTAATTGTAGTGGTGGGGGTTATTATTTAGATTATCAATTATAACCTAAACTATAATATATTAAATCATATTTATCAAATAAAAATAATATGTTTGGCATAAAAAGTACATGGTAATCAATGAAAAAGTGCTAACCATGACATATGTTATGTGTTAATAACCATATTAACCATATTATATGAAAATAATAAAACATTGGGGTTACATTTCTGTCATTTGTGTAATCCAAATGAGAAAATGTCTGAAGATTGTCAAGTCTTTGATGGAATCCCCTGAACTGTGGTGAGAATGTCAAAGGAGCAATGAGGTGAAGGATGAAAGCGTTACATTTTTTCTGAGACTGTTCTGGATTGAGATATTATGTGTATTTCATAGATTTTTTTTTCAAGTAGATTTATTTTGATGAACAAACTGATATTTGGAACCTTAATATGATGTTTTCATAATTGAGATTGCTATACTGGGTCTAGTGCTAATGTCATTTGAACTTGGCAGGGTCGGTGATGCAAGAGGGAGTATTTCAGGATTTGTATGCATGAATATATCTAAAAACATTAAATATCCAATAAGAGGCAGTTCCTTTTCTGCAAGTCACTACAATGAGATGTTGTGAAATCATTTAAGATAATAATGTAATGACATTTTAAAGGGCTAATGAAACTGAAACTGAATCAACTCCTATAAGATGGACCCATACATTTACTTATTTAGATTTCTTATTTCGAAGCCAAACTGTTTTTCACTGAAGACTGCAAGTTCACCTGAAGAAGTTATAATAGATACAGTTTTTTTTATGCTAATAGGTTGTTTTCATATGACGTCATTGATAAGGCGAGAAATTCAGATGGAGGGCAGGAAGTGATTCTTCTACATAGGAATTGTTTCCAGAACATCAAATGTTTGTTTTATGTTGTTTATAATTGTTTAAATCGGCCAAAATGAGAAATGCCAAACAGTTTTTATAGATTTCCAAATGTTTTTGCTCATAAAGGAGGAAAAGTTCAAGAAATTGACTGAAAAATGAAAGAAAACGTGGCGAGTATACTTTTTTTTTTAAATACATCAATGTGTACAAACTTTTTTGAATGTGATAATTCGCTTGACAGCACTAATGCACTACTGTATTGTTTTGCAATAATCCATGTCTTAACTGGCATTTTGGCAGAATAAACAACTGTATCCTTAACATTGAGATGTGCAGCAAAGTTGAATGTTTATGGTAAGTCGACCGAAAAAAATGAAATGCTACCGGTGCAAGCAAAACTAAACGGTTATTATTGTGAAGTTCTGTTGACCTGCTCACTAAAAAAAAATAAATAATGATAATTACTAATGATGACTATGCGTCCATGCTTTTGTATGCTTTCATAAGCTTTTTGTTTGTGTATAAGGATGTCTGGAATATTATCCGCACGGGAAAAAAACTATAGTAATTTATAATAAACATGTTTTTAAGTATCGTACAACTCCTTGTTAATGGATGCTACAGAATACTGTAGTTGTCACAGAAGGGGGACTGAGACCAGAGCTGTGAGTAAATATAACAGTTTATGGGCAGAAAAATTATAACAGGTGCTATGGCAAACAGGTAAAGTCTTTTCTATTGTAGAGGGATGAGCAGTGGACCAGGATGGTATGAACCAGAGAATAATGGTGGTGATGAACACAGAACAGTTCGGGAGCCACACACATCCAGGAGGGAACCACACTAGGAGGAGAGACGCAAACACTGTAGGCACACTGGAGCACACAAGGTAAGTATAACAGATCACTATCAGTATCACTGACCATGAGAGTTCGTCCTCCTCAATGCGATGAGGCCGGACACAGAGTGCAGTGGAGTGCAGGGCTTTATGTAGCTGGATTGATGACAGAGGATGGCATGTAGGTGTGGGAGTGATTAGAATTCAGGTGATGGGGATCGTGCTGACTGGGGTAACTGTGAACGGAGTGAATCATGTGATTGGGAGTGGGGAGAACCTGGCCTGGCTGTTACATTACATTAGGAGTGAAACATAAAATGAGGGGTGTATTCTATATTCTGGTGGGAGTTGCAGTTGATACGTGACTAGATTGATCTTCTCAATGATGGGGAAGGGACCAACGAAGCAGGGAATTCCTACAGGGCTGTCGGAGATGCAAATCCCTTGTAGATAGCCAGACCCTCTGGCCAACCTCAAAGTTGGGAGTGGTGGAACGGCGTAGATCTGTGTAGGCTTTATTTCTCCGAACAGCCCTCTGGAGATAATGATGTGCTGAGTCTCAGACCTCCTCGCTATCTCGGAACCAGCCGGAGGACAGACTGAGGGTCACACCTAGGAGTCTGAAGAAGTCTGGAGTTTTGGATATGGCACACTCCTTGCACTCATGCACAAACCTACTCATGTCCTGTGCAATTCCCGGCCACAAGAAATGGTCTCTTAACAGCGAGAAGGTTTCGTTGGCCCCAGGGTGGCCAGTGCCAGTGAAGAGTGCACTGATTCAATGAGAGGAATACGTTGAGACTGAGAGGAGAACTGGAGACTAGGAGGGCAGTCCGGCGGAATGGCTTGCGGATTATCCTTGGAAGCTGGAGGGGTCTCCTACTCAATAGGACTCACAATCAGACTTGGAGGGATGATTGACATTCATTTGAAGTCTCTTCAGGACTATGTAGCCTGGAAAGGGCATCTGCTTTGGTGTTTTTACAATCTTGGAGATATAAGATGGTAAAGTTAAATCTTGTAAAGAACAAAGCCCACCTCGCTTATCATGGATTTAAACGCCGAGCTTCACATAGATACTGGAGATTCTTATGATCGGTCAACACCGTAAATGGATGTTTAGACCCTTCCAACCAATGCCTCCACTCTTTGAGGGCAAGCTAGATAGCTAGGAGCTCACGTTACCTACATCATAGTTTGACTCCGCCGGGCTGGACTTTTGGGAAAAGAAGGCACATGGATGCAGTCAAGATGGTACCCCTGCCACTGGAATAGAATGGCCCTGATTTCGGTCGTGGATGCGTCCACCTTAACAGTAAACGGGGGTTCAGGATAGGGGTGGACCAGAGGGGGGTCTGGGTAAATGGCTTCTTGAGGGTATGGAAGGAAGTAACAGCTTCTTCTGTCGTTGAAATGACTGGCGATGCTACTGTAGTTCCGGATGAATATCCGTTAAAGGTTGGCAAACCCAAAGAAACGCTGGAGTTCCTTGATGGAATTAGGCTGTGGCCAAGAGGAGATGGCTTCCACCTTCCCCTCGTCCATCTTGACCCCGGCTACTGAAATGACAAATCCGAGGAAGTGGATGGTTTCCTGATGAAATGCACATTTTTCAGCTTTTAAGAACAGACTGTGCTTATCAAGATGGGACAAGACTTCTCTCACATTCAGTTTATGCTCTTCTGGGTTTCTAGAATAGATCAAGATGTAATCGATGTACACAAGAACTGAGTTAAATAGGAATTCACAAAGTACCTCATTCATGAAGTCTTGAAAGACAGAGTAAGGCCATTCATAATGGCCACTGGGATGATAAAGGCTGACTTCCATTAGTCACCCTCCTGGATTTGTATGAGATTGTAAGCACTTCTGAGGTCGAGTTTGGTGAAAATACGAGCCTTCAGTAGGTGTTCAGTTGCAGCCGGGACGAGTGGAAGTGGGTACCGGTTGTTGATGTTATTGAGAACCCGATAGTCGATGCAGGGTCGAAGGCCCCCATCCTTCTTGGCCATGAAGAAGAAGCTGGACGCAGCAGAGGACGTAGAGGGGCGAATGTATCCTTGGGATAAAGCCTTCTCTACATACTCCTCCATGGCCTTTCTTTCTGGAATGAATAAGGGGTAGACATGTCCATGGGGCACTTGCTCACCCTTAATCAGGTCAATTGCGCAGTCCCATGGCCAGTGAGGTGGAAGCTGGGTAAGTTTATCACATGATACACTGCAACATGATGATTTAAATATATGCAGTTTTTTTTTTCCTTTTCTGCAAATATTGATAGCTGTTTTACTTATATTGTGAAATATTTGATATTCCAATTATATGTGTATGGACATACAAACAACATCATCTTACTTTTGTTCACAAATGTCACTGTGGACAGGTGAGCATGATCGAACACCCAATAAGGGGGAAGAGCGGTCTCGGAGCACGGTGGCTAGTCAGCGAGAGGCTAGGTTTGCCGATTGTCATAGCTGAAATCACACTACTGGAATCTGTCTGGAATATTCTAACACTGCCAGAAGTTTATTGCAGGGAAATATTTTTTTATTACAACAGCCATTAAGCAGCTGTCTGTGAACATGTCAAACCAACAATCAAAAACACCTATTTTAGCCTAGGATTATAGAAATCTTTTAGTATTTCCCAACTTGGTCTCAGAAGACCAAATTGTGGCTGAACTTGCACAGTGTGAGCAGGACTTTAGACTGATCACACTGGTGTGACTGTATGCTTCAAATTGTTGAATGTAATTTTGCATTGAATGTAATGTTGCGTGAATGTGACTCTCCTTTACTTGGACAGACTCCTCAGTAGCTAACCAGACTGATCCCTCTGGCCAGGAACGGGCTGTGATGGTTACCACTCAAGGAGACCTGGAAGCAATTTGATAGATGTGGGCATCTTGATTGCTTCATATGAGATTACTTCAGCACTGACTGCTGCTACAGTTCCAAGATAGGCAGTGATCTGTCACTGCAAATGTCCAGACATGTTGCTGTTTCAATATATGCGTACAGTATGGGTTGAGGGACTGTGTTGACTAGCCATGCAGTTTCAAGTTCCTGGACATGACATGGCTGAAATGAAATATTGCTCAAGGGCAAAGACGTGCTGTTTATGTCAGACAACACTGGCAGGATGGCTGTGAGCCCATGTCAAGCTTGAGTCAGTCAAGCTTAAGATCATATCTCTTAAGACATTGCTTCTGACCATATTCACTTCTATCAAGAGATTTGCAGGTTGTCTGAGACCAGCTGGTAAACAACAAATGCTGCCTCTGGATGAAGCACACATATCTTTGGTGTTGCTGGTCTGTGCCCTTCATATGTATGTGGATGTATCCTTTTTTCCACCAAGGTAGCTTGAGTGCTGGTTCCGAGCCAAAGTTTAGTTCTAAAGTGGTTCTTTTTCTTTTGACACCTAAAGCAGGAAACGTGATTCTTAAGTAGAGCCAAAACATTGTTGAGCTAGAAGTAGGAAATGCTTGCGCCAGGAGATGAGGTTTACTGTTGTTTCTGTGACCAATGAGACAAACAGAACAGTTTTGAGCACCATATTTGAAACAGCAGAGGAACATAATGCTAAACACATTTGTAACATCCAGGTTGTAGGTGAAACATTAAGTGTTGTTAGGTGTAGGTGTCTTACTACTAGCATGACTTTTACAATTCTCCACTCCAGCCAGTCTGAAAGCTTGTGACCTCTGTGACAACTGATCTTTTAAGATGGCTAACAGAACCCCTTTTTACCCATCTCATTCCTTTTTCAAAGAACATTGCAGATTGGGGGGAGCCCTTATTTGTTTGCACACACAACTAACACTCTCTATATTAAAATAGAATATTCACAAAAAATCCAAAATTCACTTACAGGTGCATTTATGTTTTGTCATAAAATGTTTACATTAGTCTGCCCTTTTCAAGACATTAGATAATCTAAGAATGCATGAATCATGTTTAACATACTCTTAAAACTATCGTGTTTGGTACCACCATGTTCCTTGGGTAATTCTACAGCCCATGATTCAGGACATATAATGTCCTGTAACTTGTATGGTTTGCATTCTATTATACCATGAGCTAAAAGTTTATTCGTCTTCCTTGGGACAGTCCCATCAGTGAGGAGAACAAAAAAAATATCCCGCTCAAACTTTCCTCTCAAGCCATTGGTCAAACAGGAGAGAATGGGTGTGACCTGACCAACAGCTTAAACTCAAACCACACTCCAATATCTATGCAGAAAGCAGAAGCAGAAGCATAGAAGCACAGGTCATTCCCAGAGGACCATGTAGCCTAATTTCTGCACCAGACCCTGCTCTGAGTCCATTTTCTTTACCGGCAATTTAAACCCAGTATAGTTTCTTGCCTTGCATGATCCTCCAATCTGTGCTGCAAACTCCATGCACACGACACAGGGACTTCCTACAAATTTTCTTTCTTCCACACATCCCAGGACCCTTGTATGTCACTCATTAGTCATTAAATCATTTTATGCCACATCTTTCTTTTGCCTTACAGAAAACGATCAGGTTAATGATCAAAGATCTTTTTTTGGTACTAGCTTTATTAAACTTAAGTAAAACTTCCAAAACTGTTCTCTTTACTTCGCAAGAAGTATTATTCCCTTTTTAAATAAATAGACAACTAAAAGAGCCCACTGACTCAAGTGGATAAATTCATTATTATATTTATTTTGCTACAATTAACTGTAAGTTGGGGCGACGCGGTGGCACATGTTCTGTGGTTGGATGTTCTCCCCGTGTTTGCGTGGGTTTCCTCCGGGTGCTCTGGTTTCTCCCAAATCCAAAGACATGCGCTATAGGTGAATTGGGTAAGCTAAAATTGTCCGTAGTGTATGTGTGTGAATGAGTGTGTATGGATGTATCCCAGTGATGGGTTGCAGCTGGAAGGGCATCTGCTGCGTAAAACATATGCTGGATAAGTTGGCAGTTCATTCCGCTGTCGAGATCCCAGATTAATAAAGGGACTAAGCCTAAATGAAAATGAATGAATGAAGGAATAACTGTAAGTTACATCTAAATATTTCTAATTAAATGTGCAGTGCTGGAACACTGGATTGTAGACACCAGGTTAGCAGTATTGTCTTTGAACGAGGGCTTACTCCACTCCAGAGTGTTGCCCCCTCTTAGGCTCTCTATTAGCGGCTGAAATAATGAAGTGCATGTAGAGATGTGTGCTTCTACACCTTTGCAATATTTTACAATCTTTATGTTTAGTCAGTTCCAGAACCATCCAGGCACTCAGACAGGGTGATGAGTCTGACTTCAGGCCCAGTACTTTCCCTACTTGGTCAGTTGCTCTCAAACTAGTGATTCTTTGACTTGTCTTTTGTTTTCTTTTTGTTTAACAGTAAGATTTCTGTGCAGGTAATCTTGTGTCTCTGATTTTACAGAGCTCTGCTTGTCCAGATTGTATGCGTGTAGTGGTCCATCCCTTCTCAGGCAGGACCTACATGTACCTCAGCTATTCTACCATATGTATTTTCTAAAGAGATGGTCACTGCATCTCTACATCACCTCCTTACAGGTAGGATTCCAATCATCATTGCAGTGTCCTTTTCAATCCGCCCTTAGCACACTCTCCCAAAGTAGAGTAATGTGTAGTACAATTCTTACATACTTACGTAAACATGCATAACAACCCCCCTGATAATTATCAGTCCAATCCCTTATTTAGTGGGTTGTTGGGAAGTTACATATACATTTTTTGCCAGTGTCTCTCTTTAATCAAACTTCCTCTTGCCACTCCAAACATTTGTAACACATTTCAGTGGTTTTGACACTTTCCATAAAGATCCATGCCATCACAATACGTTGTCAATGAAATGTGCACATAATCAATCTGCTGTAATTGTGTAGTGCTAGAATGTCAACTCTGACCAATGAGACATGACAAATACAAAACTCTGACATGACAAATACGAAAAATGTGTTTTTGTTTTGTTATTATTAATTAGTTAAATATTACTATTTATGAATTCTACTGAAGTTTTATAAATATACTGTATAATGATTACTTGTATTATTTCAATTTATTAATTCAAATCTTCATTTTGTTTCCATGTTATCCACTCTTGGCTTTTTTGTAATATGATGTGATGGAAAGGAGATGTTGAATGTTTCAATCTTCTTCCTATGGTTTCCATCATTTCCCCTCTGTTTTGCTTCTCTTTCTCTGTCTTTATCTCATACAAACAGACATACACTTACATAGCAGCATCCAAAAACAAGAGGCTTCCAATTACAAGTTAATAACATAATTATTTCATAGCTACTTGCTACAACATGTCCAACTGGCAGCCACTCTCAGGGACCTTCTGGTGAAAAATCTCCATATCAACAATAAGATTTCCTTGGTTTATTTTTTAACTAGATAAATACTTAAGTAATTAAAGGATAACTTGACAATTAATTTGACTTATTGCCCATTTTTGCATTCAGTTTTAATGTGCAACTGTATCAAAGCAGCATGGAATATAACCCCCACAAGATGTTTTGCAATCCGTGCTATTAAAAATCTCAATGTATATGCATCCGTACAGGCCATTCACAGCTTAGATTTAAGTATTATTGAGTTTAAAATATTAAGCCGCCAACTCATAATCGGGTTTATTAACTGTAGGACTTCATGTGTAATAGGCAGACTCAGTGTATTTCAGCTGAATAACTAAATGAGAAAGTAACTTCAGTGTAAGATGGATCCTGTCATGATTCTTGAAATATTATCAAGACAAGCTGTCAGGAAGAAATTGAAAATAATTCATACTGAAGAGTTCAGCTATTGAACCCCCAGCCGTCCAACTCTTCCCCCCTCTCTCTTTCATTCTTTTCTAACGTGTGAAGTTGGTCTCTGTGTCCTCTTGGAAAGGCATTTCCATGGTTACTGATGTAATCTGCAATCTGCCGCTAGCTAAGTGGACAGAGAGGAGGCAACATGATGAATGATGAAGCCTAAACATTGGCGTGTAAAAGCAGAAGCTTATCACAAACTCAAATAACACATAATCAGCATGAATATGTAAATGAGTGTAGCATTGTATCACACATTTAACTTAACTTCTAAGCATAATACCTTAAGCAATTTCTCACATGTAAGGAAGGCAATAATCTACAATAAATCTATAGTAGGCTAGTGTATATTTATACCAACATTTGAACAAAATGTATATGGACATACTAATCACGGTTGGATCCATACACAAAACAAAACAAAACAACAACAAAAAATGTTTTCAGTATATTGATGTACGGGCCTCACAGTGGCGCAGTGGGTAGCACGTTCGCCTCACAGCAAGAAGGTCGCTGATCGCTGGTTCGAGCCTCGGCTGGGTCAGTTGGCGTTTCTGTGTGGAGTTTGCATGTTCTCCCTGTGTTGGCGTGGGTTTCCTCCGGGTGCTCCGGTTTCCCCCACAAGTCCAAAGACATGCGGTATAGGTGAATTGGGTAAGCTTAATTATCCGTAGTGTATGTGTGTGAATGAGAGTGTGTGGATGTTTCCCAGTGATGGGTTGCAGCTGGAAGGGCATCCGCTGTGTAAAACATATGCTGGATAAGTTGGCGGTTCATTCCGCTGTGGCGACCCCAGATTAATAAAGGGACTAAGCCGAAATGAAAATGAATGAATGAATGAATATTGACGTACTTCCAACTGAAATCAAATATTTATTAGGGGCATGGCTTTTAAGAGGGGTGTGGTTATGCATATTGTTGCTGAAATCTTTGAAACACCTCTCAGGTTTTCTCTCTGAATGGGGAGATATCAAATTCTCCAAAAGTTTTTTGTCAAGCATGTGGTTAAATATAATATATGGAATCACCAATACAATTTTACAAGAACTGTTTCTGAAAATATGTTTCTAAATGTTCGAATCCCACACAATTCTTTTTTTTTTTTTCAGGTTGCCCAAGCTAACGCACATGCACACTAGAAGGAATCAAGACCATGACACCAGCCTCATTTATGGAATTTTCTGTTCATGTGTTACACAATGTCATCCTCTGGATAATGTCTCATCTGATCACACTGGTCCTTTAAAGTACATCCCAACTTGGTCTTGATGACAAATCTAGTGCCCAAATGACAGCAGCCAATTTGTGTGGGCGTGTGTGGGCGTTCAAGTGGTTGCTGTCATGTGAATTGTGTTTAAATGGCAGAGGTAGGAATTCAGACCAGATGAGATGGATTGTGCCTCACATTAATTTCATACAGATTACAAATCCAGATAATTTTATTTTCAAGTGTATTATGCTCATCTAAAAGTACAGATTTCAAGCTTTTTTTCGATATGTTTCTCATGTCTGTGAAGCAAGTATTTTCTGAGATTGTATCACGTCTGCTTGTGGATACATACCCAGGTCTTCAATTCTGGAGACTGCAAAATACATACCCAGAGGTACGTCTGCTTGCAGTTTTTGTTTTCACAAATCATGCTGCTGTTTACACTTTTTGATGATCTCAAATTTATCTTGTACATGTTATTTGCACATTCTCTTCTCGCATAAATCTACCAAGGCTCGCAATATGCATTTCAGCCGACCACCTTGGTGTAGACTGACTGACTCACCCACAGTGTTTTCAAAAGCGATCTAGAAAAGAAAAGCTGTTGCTGTGGGGTTATTGCTGTGTAACTATAGACTGGCTCTGGCTAAACTATGCCACTAGAGGGAGCATTAATGACACGAAAAGGTCAACCAGATGTTGTATGCATGTTATGTTGTTTGGGAATCTTAAGTAAAGAGCACGTTAACACAGTTCGAATCCATAGTCTTTATTTACAAGACACGACATGGTGTCAGAAGTGCTGTAGTTTAAAATGACAGCTGCTTAAGTTAGCTTGCAAAAGCCTGCATTCCCTGGGAAGAAAGTTTGAGCTGAAATGGACGGCAAAGATAATGCGGTCACTGCACAGAGAGCAGCAGGACCGAGTGCTACGTTCAGCATACGGCCGTTTGAGCCTTTTGACTTTTCTAAACCACAGGAATGGGCGAAAAGGATCCAAAGATTTTAACAGTTTCGTGTGGTGAGCAACTTGCAGGAAAACTCGGATGAAAACCTGGTGAATACTTTCATTTACTGCACGAGGGATGAAGCCGATAATATTCTTCGGGGATTACTGCTGGCAGACATGGATAGAACAAATTATAGTGCAGTAAAAGCAGGCTTTGACGCACACGTCGTGGGAAAGAGAAACATGATTTATGATGGTGAAAATGGTTTTATTTTAATATGCGAAAGCAGGAGGAAAATTAAACTGTGGATTCATTTGTGACAGCTTTGTATGATTTGGCAGAACATTGCAATTATTCTGCATTACATGATGAGCTGATTAGGGACAGACTCGTCATGGGGTTGACGGATAGACGACTTTCTGAGCGTATGCAACTAGATTATGAGTTGACGTTAAAGCAATTGCAAAAACAAAAAAAAATTGATCACAATCCATTACTGAGTATCTTGGGATCACAAGGTCTGGATGCTCTTCCCCCTCGTATCAAAAGGTTCAAAATGTGATTTATGCTATACTCCTACTCCATTGCTCACATGCCAGGAAAGACCTTGTGGGTAGCTGACACTCTGTCATGCACACCTGTAAAACAGAGTGAGTCACAAGAAGAGAGAGAGTTCTTGGAGGACACAAGCATATGTGTAGACACACTCTTGGAAAATTTACCAGCAAGTACAACTTACCTGGGACAGCGGAAAAAGGAATTAAAGAGTGACAGTGTCTGCTCCAGTGTCATGTGCATTGAAGGGTGGACAGCGCGCAGAAGGAGAGACCCAATACTGAAACGATATTGAGCAGAACGAGCTGTCTTAATAGTAAGACAGTCTGCTGCTTAGAGGCACAAGGCTTGTTATAACGGCTGCCATGAGAAGCAGCATTCTAAACAAATTGCACGAGAGACACTTGGGACTTGTGAAATGCAGAGAGTGGGCAAGACAGTCGGTGTGGTGGCCAGGATTAAGTCATCAGCTAAAGGAGATTGTGCTGACCTGCAGGACATGCCTTAATAAGAGACAAAATCTAAAAGAACCTCTAATGCCCACTCATTTCCCTGACAGGCCATGGCAAAGGCTAGGGGCAGATTTTGTTCATGCTGGGAAACAAGACATACCTGTTAGCGTTAGACTACTACTCCAGATATGTAGAAGTAGCTTAGTTATCACCTACCAGGTCTACCGATGTCATTATTCACATGAAGTTCATATTCGCTTGTCATGGAGTTCCAGAGACACTGATTACTGACAAGGGGCCACACTTCTCTGGGCACTCATTTGCATCCTTTGCAGCATTGTATGGATTTGTTCACGCAACTAATAGGTCAAGATTTCCTCAAAATTGCGGCGAGGCAGAACAGACATTAATGTGGGTGAAGGGTCTTCTCAAGAAAGCCAATGATCCGTATCTTGCTCTTTTAGTCTATAGAGCTACCCCTTGCAGAATGGATACAGTCCACTTCTTATGGGTAGGAGGCTTTGTGCCTACACTGCCATTGCTGCTATACCCAGTACTATCGGATACAACAGTTGTTTCATGAAAAGAAAAGGAGGGATGCAGATGCAGATGCAGATTTAAATAGGATTCACAGAGCCAGAAAGCTCAGTATACTGCAGCCAGGAGATCATGTCTAGGTATCTGATGCTAATGATTCCGGAACGATTGTTGCCAGTCACAGTGCTCTGAGGTCTTACCTTGTAAACACACAGCAAGGGACTGTAAGACACAACCCTCACCATCTGGTACCAATGCAAGCAGAAGCTACAGAGGACAACAGCAGAACACCAGCTCAAAGTTCTGTTGCAAACTCTGAGTCACTTCCTACCACTCAGGAGTCAGAGAAGCAGATAATTCCAGATTTGACATCCCCTCCCAGAGCCAAGTATGGGAGGGGAATAGTGAAACCAGTAAGACTAAACATGTGTTGTGTGTTGTGTGTACAGGTTCCTACCACTTAATGTAAATAATTGAGCATAAATAATTTAAACTTAACATAAATAATGTTCAAGATGGGGCCTCACAGTGGCGCAGTGGGTAGCACGTTCGCCTCACAGCAAGAAGTCGCTGGTTCGAGCCTCGGCTGGGTCAGTTGGCATTTCTGTGTGGAGTTTGCATGTTCTCCCTGTGTTGGCGTGGGTTTCCTCCGGGTGCTCCGGTTTCCCCCACAAGTCCAAAGACATGCGCTACAGGTGAATTGGGTAGACTAAATTGTCCGTAGTGTATGAATGTGAATGGGTGTGTATGGATGTTTCCCAGAGATGGGTTGCAGCTGGAAGGGCATCCGCTGCGTAAAACATATGCTGGATAAGTTGGCGGTTCATTCCGCTGTGGCGACCCCAGATTAATAAAGGGACTAAGCCGAAATGAAAATGAATGAATGAATGAATGTTCAAGATGCAAGCACAAATGGTAAAACTACCTGTTTATTTAAGGAGTTAGATAGGAGCAGAGGTAGTCTACCCTTTGTTCTCTAGAAAGGGGAGATGTGGGGTTATTGCTGTGTAACTATAGGCTCTGGCTAAATGACGTCATGAGAAGGAGCATTGATGACACAAAAGGGCCATAACAACCTCGACTATCCACTGGATCAGAGACTGCTTAAACGCTGGCACCCCCATTTTAGGTGGGCCATACAAGACGAACAACTGTTTTGTTGAATGCCATGCAGATGTACAATGTATGTATGCGGCCTACAGCACCGTAGGTCATGCCACCTCAGTGGAGACGTACCCTACTTTAGGGTACAGGAATGCTCTCACCATACCAGGTGACAATTCCAAGTAAGAAGGAGCTGCAGACAGTGCTTGTAAATCTCCTACTCTTTTGAGGGAAGTAATGGCCAACAGTTTTAAGGGTCAGACACTTTTCTGACACATTCTCATTGTGTTCAAAAGGGGCTGTTGACAGGCTCTCGATCACTATCAACAAATCCAAAGTAAGAACCCTACTGGCGCAGGCAGTCCTCAACCTCCTTGATCCACGGAGCAATCTGACCACCAGAGGGTCTCTGCCGAGACCATCAGTATGATATGCGGACATTGCCAAATGGCCACCACCACTTTTGGGTGCAGCCGCCATCCCCCGGGCTCCAATCCCTGTCTTGACAGGAGGTCCGCTCCCACATTCATCCTGAAATGTACGTGGGATGTAAGCTGCCTTCAGAGAGTGCAGCCTCCCCTGAGCCCACAGAAGAATCTGCTCCTCCAACCTGCCCACAGGGCGCGAATTTAGACCACCTTGATGGTTGATGTAAGAGACCACCGATGTGTTGTCGGTTTTCACTAACACATGGTGACCTCTCACTTGAGCAAGAGCCTGAAACACTGCTAACATCTCCAAGCAGTTGATATGCATGTGGAGATGATGGTCCCTCCACTGCAACTGCCCATCAGCGCGAGAGGAAGAAGCTGATGAACGGGCTTTCAGCTCGCACTGACTGGACCCCGATCTGATGGTAGAAGGAAGAGAAGAAGCCTTCGAGCTTGTCTCCATCCTTTCTGCCAGATCGAGCTGCGATCCCCATGACATTAATCATCGCTCAACCCCAGCGCGAGTGGGACCAGTGCCGTGAGGAATGCTTGCCGCCGACTCTTTATTAAACAGAGCGTGCCGGCTTCGCAGCACTCGGCCAGGAAGCGCATCAAAGTAGACACAGCCACCCCTCTTGAGGGCTGACTGTGCATGCTTCTGGCCAAGGCACTGCACACACAGATCGTGTGTGTCCTGTTCCATAATGAAACGAGGACATTGAGGAGCGCACTAAATCTCTTTTCCATTTTACTTTCTTTTCAAAACAAAAAAAAAGTGTGTGCATGTAATCAGTTTAAAAGAAAAAGCTGAAGTTCATTGTCTGCGTGGTGCTTTTATACCTTTGGTGTGACGTCACACATGCATGGTGCGTCCCGCCAATTGCATTGGATTGATTTCATCTGTGCTTCAGTAGGTTATAAGAGAGGGATGGCATCCCATTGTGTCTCCAGATACACATTTAAAATTTATGAAAAGTAAGTTTACTCATTAGTCATACATCACAACTTCTCATGAATGTCAGTCAAGTAAATTATTTAAATGTCTGTTATTTATGTAAAATTTTATGTATTGCATGTTTTCAAGTGTCATGAGTGAGACACTCGCTCTGCCTCCTCCGTACCACCAGAGGGAACACTCACCTGAATACTGACACATACAGACTCTAACGACATTACCCATCAGCTCACTTACTTGGAACTGATTTCAGTGGAAGCTAAAATCCATCACGTACACTATATATACACTCACCCATCAGTCCATGCAAAGTCTTGTTTTGCTCAGCGACCAATTCGAAGCGTTTTTTTCCTGTTTGATTTTCCTGTTATTTACTCTTGCCTGATTTCGTTCTCTAATTGTTTGCCACCTGCCTCCTGACATTAGCCTGGCTTTTGGACTCTATTGTTTACTGCTTCCTGTCAATAAAGCTGCAAATGGATCCTCAACCCTCTGAGTGTTCGTTCCAGAAGACTTCGCTACAAAGGGATTCAGCAGCATTCATGCAGATCACCATGGAACTCTCTGCCCAAGCCAACCAGCTCGCCATTCACCAACAACAACTTACCCGCCTGACGTCACTCACGGAGGAACTGGTCAAAACTTTACATGGATTACACCTGTCACCACCAGAGGCCGCTGCTACACCAGTTATGAGCACTTCTGCACCTTTATTACCGCCAGCTCCCACAGTAAGCCCTCGGCTAGTGTTTCCTGAAAAGTTTAATGGTGATGCAGCCACACTTTATCCTATGGATGCCAGTCATATTTCCTTTGTCTGCTCACTCCTCACTGGGAAAGCATTGGACTGGGCCACGGCTGTTTGGAAAGAGGATGGCACAGCATTTCCCAGTTTCTTTAGGAAGGGGTTAACCCCGGAGCTGCAATCTGAGCTGCAGATGGGAGCTCTGCATCAGAAAAGCATCAAATTCTATGTGCTCTGCTCATTGAGTTATCCCATTATTCTTGGCTTCCCATGGTTATCCAGACACAATCCTGTAATTTCCAGGAAGGACTGTCAAATCACCCAATGGGATCCCAATTTTCATATACACTGTCTCATTCCAGTAAAAACCCAATCTGTTTGCTCCACTACCATGAGTATCAATGAAACACTCCCTGACATACTCAAGATTCCCAATGAATACTTTGACCTGACTGAAGCTTTCAGCAAACAAAAAGGCCCACCAGCTGCCCCCTCATTGACCTATAGACTGCGCTATCGATCTACTACTCAATGCTACTCCTCCTAGAGGCCAACTTTTCCCATTGTCACATCCTGAATCTGAAGCTATGCAAAAATACAATGACCGAGGTGTTAGCCAAGGCCAGGCCATCCACCTCACCTGCAGTAGCAGACTTCTTGTTTGTAAAGAAAATGGATGGGGAACTCAGACCATGTATTGATTATCGTGGTTTAAAAAACACCACAGTGAAATTCGGATATCCATTGCCTTTGGTTCCCAATTTAGATCAGTGCCTACAACCTCATCCGTATCAGTGAGGGGGATGAATGGAAGGCCGCCTTTTCTACATCCACTGGGCACTATGAATACTGTGTAATGCCCTTTGGATTGGCTGATGACATTCTGATTTACTCCAACACACTAGAGGAACATGTGAGTCAGGTGAGGTCCGTGCTTGGATGCTTTATTCTATATCATTTATATGCTAAGGCAGAAAATTGTGAATTTCATAAAACCTCCACTACGTTTTTGGGATATATCATCAGCCAGGAGGGGGTGGCTATGGATGGAACATAAAGTCAAGGCAGTAGTAGAGTGGCCCCTTCCCAATACAGTCAAAGAACTACAGCGATTTCTGGGCTTTGCAAACTTTTACCGACGATTCATTCAGGGTTTTAGTAGCATCGCAGCGCCACTCACTTCCACGACAAGAAATTCAAGAGCAACACTTATATGGTCCCCTGAAGCAAGGCAGGCTTTTCAGGATCTAAAGACTAGATTCACTACAGCGCCCACACTTCATCACCCTGACCCCAACAGGCCCTTCATTGTAGAGGTAGATGCTTCAAATACGGGCATTGGAGCTAGACTGTCTCAGCGTCAAGGTACAATCTCCAAAATGTTCCTATGTGCCTATTATTCTAAGAAGCTTACCCCAACTGAACAAAACTATGATGTTGGAGACAGGGAACTCTTAGCCATCAAGGCAGCATTAGAGGAGTGGAGACACTGGTTGGAGGGGGCTAACTTCCCACTGTTTTCACTGACCACAAGAATTTAGAATATCTTATATCCGCCAAATGTTTGAACCCCAGGCAAGCGAAATGGGCAATGTTTTTCACCCGTTTCCAGTTTCCAGTAACCTACAGACCCAGTACCAAGAATACTAAAGCTGATGCTCTGTCACGCCAAACTTTCAACCACAGGAAACAGTCATTCCCACCAACCTCCTGATCGCACCTGTACAGTGGGATATAATGACTCAGATCCAACAGACCAATCTCGAGACACCACCTCTGGCAGAAGGCCCGCCATCTAACGTATGTACCAGAAAACTATCGTAATCAACTTTTGCAGCAGAAACACTGCACACCCAATTCCGGGCATCCCGGGATAACTGCCAACTTGCACCTACTAAAGAACCAATTCTGGTGGCCTACTATGACAGCTGATGTTACAGTCTTTATCAGGAACTGTATGGAATGTGATATGTAGACATCTGCCTGCTGGCCTTCTAGAACCCCTTCCCATACCACAATGCCCAATTCTCAGGGACACACCGCTATCTTCACTATCATCAACCGTTTCTCGAAATCTTGCCGACTTATACCCCTGACCAAACTTTCCATTGCCTTTGAAACTGCTTAACTCCTATGCAATAATGTGTTTCGGTTTTACGGACTTCCTGATGACAGTGTCTGATTGGGTACTCCAATTTACTTCCAGATTATGGTCAGAATTTTTTAAACAACTGAACGTCAACATCAGTTTGACTTCAGGCTATGACCCAGATTCTAACGGGCAAACAGAACGTTTAAATCAGGAGATCATCTGATTCCTTAGAACTTACTGTCATCAGAATCAGTCAGACTGGAGCAGATATCTGATGTGGGCAGAATATGCCCAAAACTCTCTGCAAAAACCTTCTACTGGATTAATCCCCTTTAAGTGCACGCTGGGCTACCAGCCACCATTATTTTCTTAGTCTGGAGAACCATCCAACCTCCCACCAGTTAGTGATTGGCAGCAATGCAGCAAGAAGACCTGGACCCATGCTCACATCCATCTCCAACGAGCCATCCGAAGCCAGAAGAGACAAGCTAACTGGCGTAGGCAACACCAACCTGATTTCACTCCAGGTCAATGGGTCTGGCTTTCAACCAGAGACATTCGATTAGGGCTGCCCTGCAAAAAAACCCAGTCCCTGGTATGGGGGTCCTTTTAAAATTCTCAGACAAATTACACCAGTTTTATTTCATTTAGAATTACCCACTATCATATTTCCCCTACATTTCATGTATCCCTCCTGAAACTGGCTGATCGTCTGAGAGGAGAGCAAGAGACGAGAGGTTGATGGCTGCGCTCCTTCTCCCCTGCTGGTTGATGGCCAAGATGTATACCAAGTTCAAGAATTGCTCGATTCTAGGCATAGGGGCAGCATACTGTAATATCTTATGGATTGGGAGGGATATGGCCCAGAGGAATGATTATGGGTCCCTGAAGGAGATATCCTTGACTCTGCACTTAAAGAGCAGTTCCACTGATCTCACCCGGAAAAGCCACACCCTCGATCCCAAGGAAGACCCCGGCGTGGTAAGCCGCCTCACGTCAGGAGCCATTTGCAGGCGAGGGGCTCTGTTTTGAGTGAGACACTCGCTTTGCCTCCTCCATACCACCAGAGGCAACACTTACCTGAATACTGACACATACAGACTCTAATTACATTACCCATCAGCCCACTTACCTGGAACTGATTTCAGTGGCAGCTGAAATCAATCATGTACACTATATATACACTCCTCACCAATCGGTCCATGCAAAGTCTTGTTTTGCTCAGCGAACAATTCTAAGCGTTTTTTCCTGTTTGATTTTCCTGTTATTTACTCTTGCCTGATTTCGTTCTCTAATTGTTTGCCACCTGCCTCCTGACCTTAGCCTGGATTTTGGATTCTGTTGTTTACTGCTTCCTGTCAATAAAGCTGCAAATGGATCCTTAACCCTCTGAGTGTTCATTCCAGAAGACTTCGCTAAGCGTTTTTTTTTTTGTTAGATTTTTTTGGTTAGATTTTCCTGTTATTTACCCTTGCCTGATTTTGTTCTCTGCCTCCTGATCTTAGCCTGCCTTTTGGACACTGACTGTTAGCTGCCTGCCCTGACATTAGCCTGCTTTCCGATCTCTGACTGTTAGCTGCCTGCCTAAACATTAGCCTGCCTCTCGTTGTTTGCTGCTTCCTGTCAATAAAGCTGCAGATGGATCCTCAGCTCTCTGAGTCTTCATTACATCAGAAGACTTAACAATGGTCTGTTTTTGTCCAAACTCAGTCACTTAATTTTATTTTAAAGTGTGGATTTTCTTCAGAAATTGTAAGACACCGAAAAAAAGAATAAAATTAAAACATTAATATAGGTTTAAAGCAATACCATGGTGAGATAATATTGACAGAAATTTAATCTTGGGGTGAACCATTCCATTAAGTAAAATGTAATAGTTTTGTTTTCTGCACTGATTACTCATTAGCAGTGAAAGCTAACATGGTTTTAATATTCAGATGGACCTGGCTCGACCCCGTAAAATACTATGCGTAAAATATTTCATTTCAGTTGGAATTCCTTAAAGGGAAATTTCAGTGTATTTTTTTTTCTTGCCTGTGCCGCTGGGACACTTAATGGCTCCTCTCAGCGATTTGTCAAATTCAAAACATTAGCCCTCATTCACAGCCAGAGCTAAGCTGAAATCTAATTCCTCTTAATGGCTGGCTGTGCATGGACTACACTGTTAGCAGGGAAGAGGCCCAACAAAACACAGTAAATGTGCTCATCGCTCTTCCTGACTGTGTTGATTAGATTAAAAGCTGTAAGGCTCCCCTATTGCCTCTGATCCAGGACCAGCGTTCACATCTAAAATACTAACCTTTCTCCTTTTAAACCAAACTCCAAAACCAATCTGAAATCTTCCAGGTTAAGTGTTGTCTTCTCTGGCATTAGTGGTGGAAATGACCTAGTTGGACATGGTAAGAGTGGTGATATACAGTGATACGGAGTTCACTCTCAGCAGCTGGAAAGCCAGCTGTGATTCTCTAATATGCTCATTTTTCTAAATGGTTTGCTTCCCATCACCAGCTCATTTGACTAATGTAAGTCAATTACACGGACACGGACAGCCAGTGCCATCAAAGACATTGCGAATGACAGCCTTTTTTGGGGTGGGGGAATGGAGAAATGTAATAATATAATTTCAAGCTGCCTGAATTTGTAACAGATGTAGCACCATCTTGCTTCCTAAGCCACATTTGCCATGGAGTGCTTCCAGCTTGTTTACTGGCTGATGGTGGACGTGTGTGGCGCTTAAGCACTATCAGAGGATTGTTGCTGGATGTTGTTGGACAGACTGTCTATAGAAACAGTACAGTAGTCTAGCAGCCGAGCAGCCATACAGTAAGAACAGTTTATGTGCTATCACCTACAGTATGATGTAAGGATTGCATAAGAATTGTACAAAATCATTTTTTCATGCTCTTACTCAACAAGAATTTATGAGAATATACTGAAAAAAATATGATATATATATATATATGAGAATGTAGTGTGTGTGTGTGTGTGTGTGTGTGTGTGTGTGTGTGTGTGTACATTGAGGATATATATTGCGAGAGAGAGAGAGATTCCCTGTGATAGTCATGGCAATATGGTGGAAATTAATCACTTTATTTTAAGCATTGATTCCCACCATTAACTACTGGCTTATTACCTGTTTGTTATTGGTTGTTTGATGGTACTTACATTTGTCTGCATCCCTATTCCTACCCAATACTTAAACCTGACTACTACCTTACTAACTATTTATAAGCACCAAATTGTTAATTTATTAAACACAATAGTTTATTAAGAGACAGAATTGTACCTTATAATAGTTTTACCAACATTTTTAACTAACTAAATAATTAAATACATACATAACGTAATTATTATTGAATGAATGTTTCCTAGTGAATTGTCCCAAGTTCATTAATGCACAGCTCCTGATCAAGACTAACTCTAAGGCGGGGATTTGTCTAGTCAGGAACTTTTTCAAACTAGGGTCAGTAGAAATGTTTGGAGAAAAAATTAAATAAATAAATAATAATAATTGATATAAAAAAAACACATATATTTTAAATAAATTAAAGTCTCCAGCACATAAGTTTATACTTCCTGCTAATATTCTTTATATTCAACAAATTGGAACAAATATTAAATTATACTTTATAATTGTGGCTATATTTTTTACTAAAATACCAATTTTAACTGGCTTTACTCTAATTCAAATCTAAGCATTACATTACTATTAAAGATACCATTCTTGTGTAAGATCTTAAGACTGTTCCATGCATTTCAATTCTTTGTGTGACATTCAATTTTCTGTACAGAACATTTTCTGTTAACATTCAATTAACACAATACATTATCATTTTATTATTTAACTTACTGATTCACATATATGTGAAAATATATCTTCATTCTAGACTCTATCTTTACAGAAACTGTAGAGTACATTAATTAGTCTATTTAATAGACATTGTTTCCCAGTACTGGGTTGCAGCTGGAAAGGCATCCACTGTGTAAAAACATATGCTGGGATAGTTGGTGGTTCATTCCGCTGTGGTAACCCCTGATATATAAGGGAATAAGCCGAAGGACAATGAATGAATGAATAGACATTGCAATTAGGTGGACTGATGCAGCTACAGTATGTGAGAACACAATTGACATTTCTAACTATGTAGAACAAAAGGGCGGAGAGAGATTATGTTTTTGCCCTATCGGAGAGATTATTTTTGCCCCTTTTACCAAGGGGATGAAAAGACAGCAATGATTTATAGAGAATCTGAGGGATGACACATGACGAGCAAGGCAACTTTTTTAGTGGCCCAGAAGATGCAGCTGAAATTGGGTTACTCACAAAATGCAAAGGGCTTCGTTTCAGCCTTACAAACTCAATCAGTCATCCAATCCCTGGAGGTCATTTTAATAACACCACATGACAGGGATCTCTTGCCAAACAAAATGCAATCTCTATACCTACTCTTTCGGGAATTTGGAAAAACAGCATCCTTAGAATAGTTAAACTGTAATCTCTGACAATATACGGAGTGGAGGAAAAGAGATTGAATTTAAAATGACAGGCCATCTGTGTAATGTTTTAATATAGAGTATTAGTGATTAGATGGATAATATGGTTAAACCCAATTTACTTTATTTGATCCAATATGGAATTAGAATGTGCACTGAAAATAAATGTGCACAAAATACAGTATAATTTTTTAATAAACATTGAAACATGTTTTTTGCACTTTAATAAGTGACCCATTAGTTAATGTATTTACTGACATGAACAAACAATAAACAATACATTTATTACAGTATTTATTTATCTTTGTTAACATTAGATAATGAAAATAAAGCTGCATATTGTTAGTTATTGTTAACTTACAGTGCATTCATTTGTAATAATGCATTAGTAAATGTTAAACAATAGATAATCAAAGCTGTACTGAATTGTTTATACTTACATACTTACACCATGTTAGACATTAACTAACATTGACTAACAGACCATTATTTTAAAGTGTTACACACATTTTATATTAAACTTTCCCTTTTTTTATGTATCATTGACTATTCATCTGTATTTTGTTCTTTCCTCTATTTTTTTATTACGCCTTAATTTCACAACTTGCTTTGGAAGCTCTTTTTAAAACGAGTAAGAAAGGCAAAAGAGATTATCCCCCCCCCTCCCCCTTTAGTTGCTTGCAATATGCATTCTATGTCTAGAAAATCACTTTTGTGTCACTTATTTCTACCATTAAACACATTGTGAAATTGTTATTCTAGAAACATAGTTGTTATGGATATTCTGTAATAATTCACACCCATAACTTGATAGATGAATAAAAAAATAAAATAAAATAAAAACATACATACATAAACACATACATGGATTGAAAGAGTATAAACTGCAGAAGCTCTGCAGCATTTTTCATTACTATTTATAAGCATGACAGACTTATCTCCAGACTGTTTCTCCTTCCTCACAGGTACATCTAGGCTTTGCATATGCAGGAACAGTACTTTCCAGTTTGCATATAGACATGGCCATTAGTTTAGCACTATTCAAGGATTTAAAGCAAAATAACTTTTTATGGCAAAGAAAAAGCATAAGGAAGATTTTAGATGTTGGTTGCTGTAAAAGAAAGTCTACAACGCACTCAACGCAAAATCCCATGTAAAGGAGTAAAATCACATCGACAAGAGGTGGGATGCTGAACAAGGTGTTTAGACTACTGTCGATACTTCAGTGGAAATGTCAGAGGAAAAGTCAGGCAGACGATGAAAGATTCACAACTGCAGTGAAAAACTACACCGGCACACTACCTTCTTTTCTGCATGTTAATGCAGTGATTTTTAGCTTTTCACACTCAATATGCTCACGTCATGGTATAACTAACATGATCTGATTGAACATCATTAATATTGATATTTCCCTTTTATTTTGAAGAGCCATGAATTATTGATCTGAACTCCAGTTAGGAATGCTGTTAGCTAGCAGAAGGGTCATGATTAATGCTTGGTCAGTGTGGCTTTTTTTCTGTGTGTGTTTGTGTAATGAAATATATTCACTTGTTATGTGATTAGTGAGGCAGCACGGTGGCGCAGTGGGTAGCACAATTGCCTCACAGCAAGAAGGTCGCCGGTTCGAGCCCCGGCTGGGTCAGTTGGCATTTCTGTGTGGAGTTTGCATGTTCTCCCCGTGTTTTCCTCCGGGTGCTCCTGTTTCCCCCACAGTCCAAAAAAACATGTGGTGTAGGTGAATTGGGTAAGCTAAATCGTCCGTAGTGAATGAGTGTATGGATGTTTCCCAGTGATGGGTTGCAGCTGGAAGGGCATCCGCTGCGTAAAACATATGCTGGATAAATTGGCGGTTCATTCCGCTGTGGCGACCCCAGATTAATAAAGGGACTAAGCCGAAAAGAAAATGAATGAATGAATGTGATTATTGTTGTACATACTGCATACTTACACTGCCGTTCAAAGTTAGCTTGCTTATGTACAGTATGTGAGAAAGAATTTGGTCACACTTTACAATAAAGTTCAATTAGTTAATTTTAGTTAATGTATTTAATAACATGAACCAATAATGAACAATACACGTACAGCTTTAATTAAAAATAATAACACCACTATCAATTATAAGACTTTATTTTAATCAGTCATTTTCTGATTAACTTTCTGTTGGAATCATTTGACAAAAAATACTTTAATGTGTAATCAGATTTCATCAGATTATATTTTAATGAATAAATTCAAGCTTGGTGAGCATGATATACTTCTTTAATTAATAATAAAAGTAACAAAAATACAATTTCTCCTCTATTTTCCAAGTTTTGATCTTATATTTCATGATTTGATTCCCTCCTATATTTATATTCCACTTTATTTATATTACAAAAAATAATAACTGCACATTTATTCATAATTATAATAACCTAAAGAAGTATTGTAAATTATATTTATCCATTTTGGACCTGGTCAAACACTTACTCACTTTCATTCGGCTTATTCTCTGCTTTATCAGGGGTTGCCACAGCAGAATGAACCATCAATTCACTTGGGAATTGCTTTACAGAACATATGCTTTTCCAGCTGTATCCCAGTAATCATGCATTATCCTATTTACACACTACAGCCAATTTAGTTTATCTAATTTACCTACACCACAACTGTGGGTGGAAACCGGAGCACCTGGAGGAAACCCATGCAAATGTCTTCTGGCCCAGTTGGGACTCAAAACAGCAACCTTCTTGCTGTGAGGCAACCATGCCATTTATCTGGTCAAGCAGTGTTGCAAAATTTAAGTAATGCGCTGGGATGTTTTACTATTTGTATAACTCTCTGCTTGCAGCATTGCGGACTAAAGTATGTCAGTGGTATATTGTGTGATTTTGTTCAGAAAATAAAGTAGGTTTTGGTGTTGTGCTTACTGTAGCTCTGGGATGGCTCAGAGCAAGTGGGGAGCAGGAAATGGAAAACTTTGAGTGGAACTGAAGGAGCCGGTGTGATTACAGAAAGCTCTGAGCCCTGCAGTAAAATTACTGTCATCCTACTCCACAAACAGCACTGATGTTACTCCAAATAATTTGCATGGAAAACTATTATTTGTTTTTTGTTTGCATCTTCAATATATTATGTTTTTGTGCAGTTACAATAAAACATGACAATTCAGTTTTACGGCAGGTTAATATATTAAGTAACAACTGAAACACGCTGATGGACATTGTTTTTGATCATAAACAAGAGCAAAAGCAAAATACCATATTAGACTAAATTACATGTTTGAGTGAATGGTTTTATACTGTTTATAAGAGCACTGTTGCTTTATAAATACTACAGTTACTAAAATGTATAAATTGATTTTTAATGGCTTTATGTAAAGTGAAAACAGCGGTGACGGCTCCAAGTGCTCAAAAGGTGTTTATTGCAAATGTATCTGATCTTCCAGTCTGGCCTCATTCCTTTTACTTTATGTACTATATGTACGAGTATGAAACATGTGCATGCTCGAAGTGTATGTTTTTTTATTACATTTTGTTATTATTATCATTATTTTATGTCCACATTTCCCCATCCAGACTAATTTATAACATTGCCCATATAAATTGAAACCTATCACCCAGCGTCCACTTCAGACAGCTCCTGTCAGTGGAGTCATTAACATCTATTTATGGAAGTCAGCCAAGGACACCTATGCATTCTTTTGGCCCTCTCAGAAGAATCGTCGACTCTCTATCAGCGAGGTCACACATAATTATCAGGGCTGCACTTGCAATTTTTAACGACACAAAGGAAAATAATTAAGCAAATAAATTATATGGTTTTTGAGAGTCTCACCTGAGGCACACTGCAAATGGAGGGCATTAAGATGCGGGCAATGCACCACAGGGCTGCTGAGGGATACAATCAGGGGCATGTTAAGAGCTTAAATGAGAACAGGCTCGTCCATCAAGTGGGAAACAAGATGCAGCATGCTGACAGCTGCAGGAGATTGCATTGATTTTCAGTTCACCACTTCCCGCTTCACATCTTTAATGTACACAAAAGGTGATCTCTTTATGCTTGGTAAAATCGGTGTCCTCTACATAGCAGAAGGCATTGTTCAGGTTATGAGAAACAGAGGCAAAAACTGCTAATGCGTCAAGATTTCACACAAGGAAAGGCGATGGAATAAATTTAGCCCTATGTCAACCTTTCGGCGTGTTTTGTTTCTTTTTGGAAGGCTACTGTAGGTGTGAAGACTTGCATTCTAGCACAGGTTATAATGAATTATTTACAGGTGATTATCTACAGGTTGATGGATTCTATCTGCTCTGATGGAACACAGAGAGAATTGCTGCGTAAAGCACATTCCTTGGCATGGCACAGAATCACAATGGATGCAAGGAGAAAAGGAAAGAAGGATTCAAGGGAGAGAAGAGCAATGGTGAAAAGAGGTCAAGTCATCTTTCATCTACAAAACTTTTATCTAGATAAAAAAAAATTAAAAAAAAACTTTTAGTGAACTGTTGCTCAGAACAATGACCTTCATTCATTCTTTCATTTTCATTCGGCTTAGTCCTGATTTATGAGGGGTTGCCTCAGAGGAATAAACCGCTAATTAGACATTTTACTTTTATTTATTTACTTATTTGTACAGTTATCAGTTATTAAAATCTTTAAATTCATGCATTACTTCTAGCGCTTGAAATGCTATTTGCATTATGCTTTCAGTTTGGATGTATGACTCTTTTATTGACTTTATTTTGGAAACATCATGAGAAATGCATAAGTAATAATCTTATGCAATTAATTAAAATATGTTAATTAATTAAAAACAAACAATGCAGTATTTTGGCCTGCAACAAAGAGCTGCTGATCTGTTTGAAAGATCAATATGATAACACCCTGTCATTGCTTCAACTTCCCTATCAACAACAATAGCTAAATTAACTTTGTGGGGTGGGTTGGGGCAGGGTTATGTGGGGTATGAAGTGGAATCTATACCATGAGTTTGGTCTGTACTGACCAACTAAATTCTCCTGAGTGCTTGACCACAGAAAGATTCACTATTCTCTGTCTCTGCTTTTTACAGACTGCCTGAGGGTCAGATCATTTACCACAAACAACCTCCAGAGGCTGACATCACCTTAGGGTGCTTCTATGTCCCATCAATCAGCCATACAATTATCTGCAAAAATGGTGAGGCTCTGCCTCTCCAACCAGACATTTATCAAGGCATCACTGAGCCACCTGGAGACATGACTCAAAGTGCCTTACAGACTTTTCAACACACCCTTATTCCGGCTCGTCATCTTTGAAAGTACCTGAGAGAGACACATCTCTCAATTTCACTCTTCTTACTTCCTTTTATACGACAGCGCAACACAGCAGAATAAACGCAGCTTCATCTCTTGCCCGTAAGCTTACTGGAGAGAGCGAGAAAGAGAAATGTGAAAGAGACAGGACCAGAGGTCTTTAAACACAGGAATCTGCCATGTTTCCCACAGAGCTTGGCCACTGAGCGGAGGAGAGCTGTCAAACAGAATCACAGCCTCGTCTTTCTAAACGCAAGTTTCAAACAGCTCAGTCAGTGCTGTATGTATGTGGCTTTAGGCACCGTTAGGGACACCTAATTGGATAAAAATGAGCTTGACAGCTGCGAATGTAGCACCAGTGACTCATAGCTGTGCTGATTCCGTTTTGTTCTCAGTGTGAAACAACAACTTTATTGTGAATTATTTGATGTCAAACCAGAAAAAAAACAAAGGCTTATTTTGTGAAAATATCATAATTGTAACAAATTTACTAGACTCACTTAATTTGGATCCCTGCACTGTGTACTTAAACTTTTACATTAAGATAGGCCAGTCCTGCAACTGAAAGTCAATGCGAATTGTGAAGTTCAGTTTGCCTGTACGTTTGTAGTAAGTGGCTTCATATACTTCAAACAAACCTGTTATTTTTTTTATTAGTTTTTTGCACAACATATACAATTTCACAACAAAATGAAACCCAGTCAAAACACAACATAATTTAAAAAGCAAACATAAATTGACACAACTGTATAACCACAACACATTGGACATGCTCCCAACCACTAGAGGGGCAGTTTGTCTGTAGAAACAGCCAACGTTTTTGCAAACTTTTTTGCAGGCAGTCTGAATGTTTTGCTGTTGCACAGAAAGAGACAGTAAATGTAAGTAAAAACTAGATTAAAAGTCAGGAGTATTGTTGTGTTGTGGCTTCATCCCATTGTGGTTTGGCTTGTTCCCTTGTGTTTTGACCAGGGGGAACCCCAAGTTTGTGCTTATTCTGCCCCTACTACCACTCCCCCTTTTCTGTGAAAGGGTTGGCATCACGACTGGTTACAAGACCTGGGGAAATATAGGGGAGGCAAGAAAGAATAGAAGACAGGAAATTAGACAGAGGAGAGAGGAAAGATAATAAAAAAGTGTCAGTTCTCCAAACGCACTGCCACTTGATTCTCAACAAGTTAAGATATCTTTGTCAGCGATGCCTATTTTTATGCTGGTAGCCCCATGGAGGAATTTATCCACCCGCCCACTTTAAGAGTTCACACTTAGCTGATGATTGATCATAAAGCTTGTTTGGCAGAGCCCTGAGCTCACGAGATCCTCAAACCCTGGGCTCCCTCCCGTTTGCAGGGCGAGAGAGGAGTTTGAGCTCAGGTAGATCTCAATGACTTATTTCTGGCTAATAGAATGGCTAAGAAGAGATGTATACTTGCTAAGAGCTTGGCTATGGTATCGATTTGGTGTGTTCAATTTACTTAAGTTTCGTGTTTTTGGACTGTGGGAGGAAATCGGAGAACCCAGGGAAAACCCACACGAGCACGGGGAGAACGAGCAAACTCCGCACAGAGGTGGAGATGGATTCTTCAAGATGAAGATACTGAGATAAGAGAACTGTGGTTATTTATAGTGATTTAGGAATCATTTGATGTGATTAATCATTCGTGAGCTGATGCGGGACCAGCTGTGGGCAATCAAAAGCACAGGATCCTCTCGAAATTAGTTTATAAATAAACTTTACTTCATGATGATTCACCAATCAGACGATTCCTAAGTACCACTCTAAATACCCTAAGTTCCATATCACAGCCATCTTTGTTTTGAAGAAGCAGCTTCATTGCAGCCACGCTCTGCTGAAGAAGCAATCACCATGGACAACTGTAGCAGCAGCAACAACAACAACAACTCTTCCGAGAGCCCGGCTCTCCCAGAGAACCAAGCCGCAGGCCAGCTCAATTCAGCCCCACCAGGCCTCCTCGCCAAGTCCGAGGCTCTAGCAAGAGGCAGAAGACTTACTCGCTCCACTTCCTCCAGATTTCTCAGCCACCAAGAAAAATCATCGTCTCAAAGAATGCTTCCTGTGCTAGCTCCAGCTCTACAGCATTGCACCATTTATATGGAAAGAGCAATCAAACAAACAAACAACTACAACTCTAGCCAGAGCCCTGCTCTTCCAGAATGTTCAGCGACCGCTCTGCGCCACCCAGCCCCGCCAGTAATCAAGTTCCCGCAAGACACCAGCCAGCCCATTAGCTCTTCCACTTTTCACTTCAAACTGCCTCACACAACGCATCTGCTGTGTCTTCAACCCAAGTCTTCAACCAGCAAGATCAGTCTCTCAAAACGCTGGCATCCACGATTCCAAACCATCGCAACGAAGCTAAACTCTCTTTTGATTTAAGGAGAAACCTCGCCAAAATAATGACTTACCAACAAAGCCTGAACATTTTTTCTTTCGAAAGCAGAGACTCGCGTGGCTAGAATGACATTAGCGTCATCTGTCGAACTAGCAATAACTAAAAGATAATAACAATCAAAGAAACTTACCTCACAAGCCTCCCGCCTGTCCACAGAGCAATATCATTCCAACAGCACAGAGTATTCGACTGCACAGGGTCCAGGCAATCCAATTGCGTAAAACATTAGTCCACAACCCATTTATACGTCAACAAACAGCCAAGGGAAGCACTGCAATCATCCAAACTAGTAACTGGAGCACGTTCAGTAGAGTAGATATAAGATATATATCTTTTAGATATAAACATATTTCATCACAAAATGGCTGCAACCTTTTGATTGACAGTTCATTAAACCAATAGCTGAAAGGAGAAGTGCAACCATCCAAAGAGCTCCCAGGCATCAAACAGTCCTGCCTTCTCTCTTGACAGTTTATGAATGACCCAGTTGCAAACGACTTGTGAAATTACTTTGGCCAGATATGCTTGTGATTCTAACCATGTTAAGATTGCAAGGGTGATGCCATTGAAGCATGGTTTAAATTAAATGGTTTCACCGTTTTTAAAGTTCTAGGTTCAATGATGGCAGTTAAATTAAATATATTTCCAAAAAAAAAGCCACATCTGATAGAATTAAACTTCTGAAAGATTAATTCGCAGCTAGCAAAACATCAAGTATAGAAGTTCAATCGTAATGCCATAGTGACTCATGCCCATACACAAAGAGCGTAACGAGCCACATAAGTGTCATAAGCAAGTTTACAATAGGAAGTCGGTTGGATGTGAAAACGGCAAAGAAACAAACTTCACCGCTTGACTGCTATGACTAGGAGGAGGACGGTTTTGACAAATGAAGTAATGTTTGCCCACGAATGCCCACCTCTATCATCCTTGCACATTGCGACAATTAAGCTATCATACCATGCATTAACAAAGATTGCTTTTATTCACAGTTGCTCATGCCCTTATTAAAGATGCCTTGCATGGATATCAGCTAAAACAATTCATTATGACAGCTGGACATGTACCATGTTGTAAATTCACATTTCTGATTCTTTCTTGTTTCTCATTTCAGAGATTATGGCAGCCGGCTCCAGAAGCTGACCCTCATCCACACCTGTTCCTCATAATTTAGAAATTATACTTTAGAAATGTTTAACCTCCCCCCACATCCCTTCTGCTGAACTCCCATATCTTATATTTAACTTTTTCCCTCCAAACTTGAACTATCCCATACTTCCATTCTCTCTCGATCACCACAGCTCGGACCCATTTAGGGGTTGCCCCGAGTTTCAATTGCTGCAGCACTGACGCTCTAAACAAGCTCATATACACTTACATTTTCCAAAATACTACTTTTGTCACACTCCCCCGCACTAATACAGCAGTAAATGCTTCTGCGGGAGCGCACATTGCCTCCATACTAACTAACATTGCACCTCTGCAGCAGCTCCACTGAACCACAATCTCTTGTAGCTCCATTTCACCAGTAACAACGCCCTAGATGCCCCACTGAGCTACACTCACCCATTGCCTTGTATTGCCTTGCATTGTATGCTATAAATACCCTTAGTTCCATATCACAGCCCTTCCACCCCTACTCCTCCTCCTTTCCTAGATGGGTGGCTCGGTGGCCCAGTGGTTAGCACTGTTGCCTCACAGCAAGAATGTCACTGGTTCTAGTCCTTACCAAGCCAACCGACGTTTCTGTGTGGAGTTTACATGTTCTCCCCGTGCTCACGTGGGTTTCCACTGGGTTCCACGGTTTCCTCCCACCATCCAAAAACATGCAACTTAAGTTAATTGACTAATCCAAATCGGCATCATAGACATGCTCCTAGTAA
>CAIGQW010054073.1:10077604-10096122 GCA_903798125.1 Danio choprae | reverse complement strand
CCAGCATATGTTTTACGCAGCGGATGCCCTTCCAGCTGCAACCCATATCTGGGAAACATCCATACACACCCATTCACACTCATACACTACGGACAATTTAGCTTACCCAATTCACCTATAGCGCATGTCTTTGGAATTGTGGGGAAAACCGGAGCACCCGGAGGAAATCCATGCGAACACGGGGAGAACATGCAAACTCCACACAGAAACGCCAACTGACCCAGCCGAGGCTCGAACCAGCGACCTTCTTGCTGTGAGGCGAACGTGCTATCCACAGCGCCACCGTGAGGCCATCCTGTGGCATAATATTTTATTATTAATTTCTTTTGCGATATTGGAAAATAAACAATTTATTAAAGTTGCTTTAGCAATGTAAATTCACCAATATGCATTTTTTAATTAAGTGAAACCAAAAAAGCACATATTCATTCATTCATTTTCTTTTCTGCTTAGTCCCTTTATTAATCTGGGGTTGCCACAGCGGAATGAACCACCAACTTATCCAGCATATGTTTTACGCAGCAGATGCAACCCATCACGGTCACGCATATGCATCAAACAATGAAAATATAAGACATTGTCTCATCTTGTGAGCATGTAAAGGCCGGCTCACACTGTGTAATTTTTTATAATCCTGAACGATTGTAGCATGTCAGACTGCACGAACATCAAGTCTGAACTTCGAAAAATCTGAACGCAATGGGCATTAAGCAATTGTCTGTGAACATGTCAAATCAACAATCAAAAATCACAGATTTTAGCCTAGGATTTCAGGAATCTTTTAGGATTTCCCAAATTTGTCTCAGATGACAAAACGTGACAAATCTCACAGTGTGAGCAGGGCTTTAGTCAGTCTGTAAGTGAGTGCCTTCTGTACACACATAATATTAAACAGTTGTTGCCTACAAATAGACTAGATAAAAATATACTTATTTATATAGTTTAAGGAAATTAGCAGTTTGTGATATAAATTTAATTGTTATAGAGATTTGTGCAATTTTTTTATACAGAAATTAGCAAGATATTGCCTGTATTAGTATGGGCAGGGATGTTGTAGATAGAGGATTCAGTGGTCACCAGCACGCACAGCACAATAATTCAAAGAGAGTGAGAAGGAGAGAAACTCGTGGTTGGCAAGGATATCTAAACTGGCTAATTATCACATCTTATTAAGTGTTAATTGCCACCGTGAGATGCTGCTTGTCTGTACTAATGCCTTCCAAATCATACAGTCAACCACAAACACACTCTCACACTACCACTGCCATGTACAAACACAGCATTTCTTTCCAGCTTTGTTATACTATTAATAAGTCCAAGTTCCTCCAGCAAGGCTGTCCAGTGTGTTCATTAGAGATTGTTTAAAAGGGTGTTAATCTTTACAACTCTGGGTAGTGTCCATTTTTTTTATAACAGCCTTCTAATTAGATGTTACTAGCATGGTCATCTGAACACATTAGCTGGTCCAGAACTGGCCTCTATACGCTTATATAGTACATTGCATAGCCTTTTTGAGTGTTGTCCAAAATCATATTGGAAATTATTGAGTGCACAATTAATTTCTATGTCTATCCAACATAAGTCATTCACAGGGGAATCAGGTTTGCTTTTCAAAAAATTAAATCAATTACAGGTCATACCAAGGATGGGCAACTTCGATCAGGGAGGTATTATTAAACACATATCTGGCTGTAATTAATAAGCACTCACGAATACATACTGTTGATTAATTTTTTTGATTACGGATGGAGCTGAACTCTGCCAGACAATGGCCTTCCAAGATTAGATGAAATGTAGCATTAGATGTCCATTGCTGTATCAGAGGGTGTGCTGTCATTTTCTAATGATGAATTGTCCATGCTGTTAACCCCTTTGGTCAGACACCCAACCCACCTGCTTTGAGTTGGAAACTGACCTAGACCTGACCTGTTCCTAGAGCACCTCTTGAGATCAGAGGAGTGAGGTTTTACCCACACAACATTCACCAGCTGGCCTCTGTGACACTCGGGCTCTTAAACCTTACTCCAATCTGGGTCCCAGCACCAATGCAACCCCTCTGGCCTGACACCCACATGCTCTGAGCAGGATTTGAACCAGTTCAGATTTTGGCATGGGAATTGGATGCTCTAACAAGGAGCCTAAAAACCGCAGCCTCTAGTGTCTTTTGCTAGACCACCTCTTGAGGGAATCTTTAGGGAATTGAAGTTTGCCTCTGTTACACTTTAACCCTCCAGGGTGCCTGCATGATCTGACACACAAATGATTGCAGTGCTTCCCTGCACTGCAATCATTTGAACTCCACCAGGTTTCTTATAGAGATATGTGGAATGATGGATGCAAGGATGTAGGCCTGGAGAATCACCAGACTGCTGGGATGGCATAGCTCCTATTCCTATGGTGGAAGCATCAACCTTTATGATGAAATTGGGCCATTCTGAATGTATTTTTCAGTAGGGAGAATGCTTAATGGGCATTGTGGTTCCATGAGAGGATCTGCAGCATCCCATGTAGGACAGCAGTAAGAGGGGCTGTAATCACACTAAATTTTTGAATGAATTGTCTATAGAAGGCCAGGTTCTGGGAGTATATAAGGATAGCATCAGTGTAGACCACAGGTGACAAGCTCAGATCCTGGAGGCCCATAGCTCTGCACAGTTTAGTTCTAACCCTAATTAAACATACCTGATTAAACTAATTGAAACCTTTAGGCTTATTTGAAACCAACAGGTAAGTGTGTTGAAGCAGGACTGGAACTAAACTAAGCTGAACCCCTGGTGTAGACAATGAGGGAAAACATTGAGAAATTCTTAGAACACTAGAAGGTCTGAAAGATAGTTGGTGAGATGAAGAGGCCATATGGCATAACCTTGTACTCATAGTGCCAAGATGACTTGATAAAAGCCTTCTATTCATAAACTTTTTGCATGAGAATTGGGTTGTACAAACTTTGCAGGTCCAGCTTGGAGAAGATGTGAGCTCCTCTAAGATCTTCCAGGGATGCAGGTGACAGGGGAAGTGGGTATGAAAATTGCTATGTTGAGAACTCTGTAATCAACGCAAGAACCCTGAAAAATAAACTCGAATAAGTGAGTAAGGTAGATGGAACAATAAACCCTTGCAATGCCCTTTTGCTACATTGCATTGTGCTCAGGAATGGACAAGGGTAGATGCATCCTTTGGGTAGTTTAGCTTCAGGTAGCAGAATGATGGCACAGACCCATAGCCAATGAGATGGTAAATGGATGGCTGCTTGCTTGCTGAAAACATCCTGAAATGCAATATATTCTGTTGGAATATCAAGCTTTTCAAATGATTCTGGGCATTCGTTGAGAGCCAGAGCAACTAGAACTGTTATAGACACAGATAAGGTTCTGGGTAGGACAAAAATAACTCCACCTTGCCACATTCAAGTTTTTTTTCTTAAATAGTTTGTACAGTTCATAGTCATACATTTCTTGCATTGTTGGAGTTGATTCAAGCATTCTAGTGAGATGGAAAACAAAAAAGTTAACAACAGCAGATAAGTGTATAAGATAAGGGTAAGACATGTATTGTTTTTTTTTTGTTTTTTGGCAAAGTTTTATTTATTTATTTATTTTTTATTTGGACAATACACACATCTGGACATAGGGTTTGATGGGGCAATTGATGACATGACCTGAGTTGCCTAAGTAAAGACTTGCTTTAACTCCCAGGTGGCAAGCTTGTTCCATCTTGGATAGTTTATTTGGAAACAATATATGTTTTTGTTTTTATTTTGACAATACTCACATTTGGACATAGGGTTTGATGGGGTAATTATTGATGAAATGTCCTGATTAAGACTCCAACTCCCAGGCATGAAGTCAATCACTAGTTCTGATATTGAAAATCAGGCAACTTGTGAGCAGTTACTGGTACCAGGCAGGTAGCTATTTGCTGGGAAATGCGATTTGGATGTCTGATTTCAGTGTAAGTGATGCAGTGTCCACTGTGGAGAATGCTTCAGTGCCTGTTTAAATCTTAAGAAAAGCAGTTATTGAAATGGAAATAATTGTTGATGATTGTATTGTTGGGGTTCCATATTGATAAAGGCAAGTACCTAGAAGGTTGCATTTCAATATAAAAATAACTTAAAGAATAAAGCTGCTACAAACAGTTGTCTCACCAGAATATGATGAGGGAAAGGCCATGGAACATATGGCCATTGGGCAGATGTAGAGGAGTTGGGTTGCGGAGCTGAGGCAAGGGACAATTTGATAATATTAACCAGTTCAGTGAAGGGATTTGGGAGTAAAGTTGTTAGAAGACTGAACCACACAGCATCATTATGGACCCTCTATTACAACACAAGAGGATGAGGACAGGGAATAGTGCAAAACCAGGTATTTATTGAACAGATTGAGTAATGACGTGCACTGCAAGGTTGTTTTGTGAAAGTGTTTGCTTATCGGAGTTCTTCAAACAAGGAGATGTTGGAGACAACAGGAACAAAAAACAGGTACAGTAATATCCAGGAGTGAGTCAGGTAAGTTCAGGAAGGTAAACTGAAGGTGTTGTTCTGGGCTTGATGAGGCAGTGCACAGGTGACGGCGTTAATAATGAGATTATTGTGATTAGGGTGCTGGGTGACACTCTTAACCGCAGTGAGGGTTTGAATGGGTGAGGATGTTACTTTCCCGAAAATAAATGTTGATGAAGAACAGAGAGTTCAATAGATTATTGGATTGAGATGTAAGCATTATTTTTTTTCTCCAATCCAGCACAAAACTGTTATGTTTGGTTATTAATGAGATAGTTGAAGTTGTGAAGAGTGGAAATGTCAAACACCACAAAACAAAAGTTTTTAGGCAGAACACACACAATGCCCTTTCTCACACTAGAATCATCTGTATTTTTTACAATTGTATATCTATGTTTGTGTTTTGTTGATTAAACAATAGCTGTGACTTAAATTGTTAAATCCCTTGTCAATTTGCCACTTGCACTTTTTATTAACTTAAACACTTGTTATTGATGTATTTTTAAATGAAAATCCTTTATTTTTTAAATGGTCGATTTATGTATGCTCATATTTATTCAAATCAAGTTTTGTTTTAACCGATTTTATGAACCTTTGACAATGATGAAATGTCAGATTTGGCCTTGGAGCTGAGACTGTTTTTGAACATCTTAGTTTGCCCATAAGGTGTTCTCATAGTCTGAAAAGAGCAAAGAAAAAATAACAACAACATTAGATTGAACTAGAGCAACATTTAAGGCTACCAAAAAAAGAGAGAAAAACTATACATAACACACAATAGAGGCCTCACGGTGGCGCAGTGGGTAGCACATTCGCCTCACAGCAAGAAGGTCGCTGGTTCGAGCCTCGGCTGGGTTAGTTGGCATTTCTGTGTGGAGTTTGCATGTTCTCCCCATGTTGCCTTGGGTTTCCTCCGGGTGCTCCGGTTTCCCCCACAAGTCCAAAGACATGCGGTACAGGTGAATTGGGTAAGCTAAATTGTCCATAGTGTATGTGTGTGAATGAGAGTGTGTGGATGTTTCCCAGTGATGGGTTGCAGCTGGAAGGGCATTCACTGCGTAAAACATATGCTGGATAAGTTGGCGGTTCATTCCGGTGTGGCAACCCCAGATTAATAAAGCTACTAAGCCGAAATGAAAATGAATGAATGAATGAATGAACACACCATAGATGCCTGTGTTGATGAGCATTTGTGTGAGCAATTAAAATGTTTCTGCATATGTATTTTAAATGTGAACAAAGAATATTTTTGATTATAAGTTTCAGAGAGAGAGAGAAAGGTACTATTTTTTTTCTAGTGCACTTGAATTGAGTGCCATATGTGTGCATACTATCAAATGAAGGCTGTATGTTCGACTGTGCATCTGAAGTAAATGAGATATTTGGGCTTTACACTCCCACAATGTTCCACAGACACAGAGAAGACAAAAATATTGCTTGACTGAAAATTAAAGTGCAGCTATGGAACTATGGAAATCATTGCACCCTATTCTGAAGTTTCGGACATTAAAAAAAAAATAATAAAATAAGGCTGCTATCTATATCCCATTGAAGGCAAGAAAAGCATAACATAGAGTTTCTTGTGATTAATGATCCCATAGATGTGATTTTTCTATACAACACACTTGCAGTGAGTGGAGAGAGGAAAGGTCATATTCACCCAGGCCCTCTTGAATTATAATGAGACCTCCTGGTTTTTTTTCCTCCCACTTTAACATTCTCGTTTTCCCTATTCTTCCATCGCTGTTGTGACTCTATGTCTCATTAAACTGTGCATATAGCACTGTTGGCTTAAAGTGTGCAGATCTCAGTGTGAGTCTACTCTTTTCCCTAATTGATTCACAGTCTTTTATGTTCTTTTGACAGTGTACTTTGTATGGGTCGTTGAGGCTGTCAGATGCAACTTTGTAGAAAAGCCATCATGAGTGAGTTAATTTCATCACAATGTATCTTTTGTGAGGTACATGTGCAAAACTGACAACGAGTGTAGTTTTTTAAATGCACTCCACTTTAAACCCAGATTGTTCAGGAACACCTCAACACTTCTTAGACTTATTAGATATACAAGTATTCTATTGTACTATCAATAAGACTTTTACTAAGAGGCATTAGTACAGATATTTTTAAAATACAGCCATAAAGAAAAATAAATAAATAAATGAAATAATCAAGTGCCTTGGAGTGAATGTGTACACTCTTAAATTCATGAGCACCTTTTTTTCCCAGCATTGCAAAACCCCCACTTTATTACGCATTGGCTTTCGTGAGCATTATTGGCGCTTGTATTTACTGTGGAGGTTGCAGAAACCAACATGTCAACCAGCTGTAAAGAGGTAATGGATTTCTACTCTGAGCTAATCATGTCTGCAGCCCTGCTCACAAATAGGTTCTAATTCAGTTCTGTGCTGGAAAGCCAATTTACTCTAGGGGAACAGTCTACAGCTAACCAACCATTCCTAAGAAACAGGTTGTCAAAATAGACAGCAAGAGAGACTGTGCCGAGTTATTCCGCTTTGCTGTTTAGACTCAATATAAATGCTGGAACGAAGTGTGTTGTGTGTAATGTGCAAAACCACTTAAAAAGTTTTGGGGAATGGTGCATTTAAATGTAACAAGTTGCAATTCTGGGCAGCACAGTGGCACTGTGGGTAGCATAATCGCCTCACAGCAAGAAGGTTGCTGGTTCGCGCCCCGGCTAGGTCAGTTGGCATTTCTGTGTGGAGTTTGCATGTTCTCCCCGTGTTGGCGTGGGTTTCCTCCGGGTGCTCCGGTTTCCCTACAGTCCAAAGACATGCGCTATAGGTGAATTGGGTAAGCTAAATTGTCCGTAGTGTATGTATGTGTGTGAATGAATGAATGAGTGTGTGTATATGAGTGTGTATGGATGTTTCCCAGTGATGGGTTGCTGCTGGAAGAGCATCCGCTGCGTAAAACATTTGCTGGATAAGTTGGCGGTTCATTCCGCTGTGGCGACCCCAGATTAATAAAGGGACTAAGCCGAAAAGAAAATGAATGAATGAATGAATGAAGTTGCAATTCTGCATTACGCATTGTTGATCATGCTATCATTGCATTCCAAATAATAATAATAATAATAAAATATATTTGCTTAATGTTTCAGCTTTAGAAGGACACCAAATGAAGCACTGGAGCAGATAATCTGCTTTATTTATGGAATTGTATTAATGTTATATTTAAATTTTTCAGTTTATTTCTCAGATTTCTTTTTTTATTTCATTCATTCATTCATTTTCATTTCGGCTTAGTCCCTTTATTAATCTGGGGTCGCCACAACGGAATGAACCGCCAACTTATCCAGCATATGTTTTACGCAGCGGATGCCCTTCCAGCTGCAACCCATCTCTGGGAAACATCGATACACACCCATTCACACACATACACTATGGACAATTTAGCTTACCCAATTCACCTATACCGCATGTCTTTGGGCTTGTGGGGGAAACCGGAGCACCCGGAGGAAACCCACGCCAACACAGGGAGAACATGCAAACTCCACACAGAAACGCCAACTAACCCAGCCGAGGCTCGAACCAGGGATCAGCGACCTTCTTGCTGTGAGGCAAACGTGCTACCCACTGCGCCACTGTGAGGCCCTCTTTTTTTATTTATTATTGTTAATGTGATAATATTGTGTTTATTATTTGCTGCATAGCAACTAAATAATGATAGATGGCACTCAGCTGTGACTTAATAAAGTGCATTGTAAAGATAATAAATATTGAAAATACAGGTATCCTTTGTCAAAGTCACAGTAGGCTCTTTTCCCTATCAATGATCCCAGTCAACCCCAACAAAACACAAAATCGATGGTTGTGATGACACAAACAATGAAACTATGGCAGCTGAGAAGTCCATTTTATGAGTTTTTTATGAAGAATATTTGGAGCAGGTGAAATTGCTATAAATATGTGTTTAATAGCCTATTGCAAAATACGTTGACGCTACAGTAACCTCTGAAACTGTTTTATGATCTATATGACCTTATGATTTTTTTTTTATTGTGAGTATCAGGCTTATCATTATTACTGATCACTGTTGTTGTAAAAGTATATAATATGCACTATAGGCGGTTCATTCCGCTGTGGCGACCCCAGATTAATAAAGGGACTAAGCCGAAATGAAAATGAATGAATGAATGAATATGCACTATTATATAATCAGAGGAATATAGAAAATGTTTATGAAAGAGTCACTTCATAGTACAACTAATCAAATATTAATCAGTGTCTAGGATATGAACCCAAAGACATTGCAAGTATTATATTGAGAAACTAAACATGGATAACATAAAAAAATACTTATAAAAGGAGAATGGCAACTATGAACTTGAGTTTTTAAGCCCACCGGCAAATACAGTATCATATTTGAAAAATGTGTTGTTTTTATATCACTCCAATATGTTGATTTTGCATTTTTTAAATAACAATGGAGCAGAGTTAAAGTGCTGACTGAACATTAAGGATTAACCCCTGCTTTTAACAAGCAGAATCACTGAGGAAAAACACAAAACTACTACTGTCTCAGCTTTAGGCCCTGTCCAAACAAACATGAGTCCAACAACCTCCAAGATCATGTGGGTCAACTCAGAAGGGTACTGGTAGAACTACTCAGACACGGAGTATTTGTAGAGCTTGAGAAGATACGAGTGGAGGCACTAGCTTGAGGGGCAACCCACCCTTCCGGTTGGCCTCCGGTCACCAAAACATCACATACTTACAGAGTGCCAAGAGAGTAAATGAAAGACAGGCTTAGTGGTCTTTGCTTTTAAACCAGTTTAATTTTACACTGGGCCTCCGGGTGGCGCAGTGGGTAGCACGATCGCCTCACAGCAAGAAGGTCACTGGTTCGAGCCTCAGCTGGGTCAGTTGGCATTTCTGTGTGGAGTTTGCATGTTCTCCCCGTGTTGGCATGGGTTTCCTCCGGGTGCTCCGGTTTCCCCCACAACTCCAAAGACATGCGGTATAGGTGAATTGGGTAAGCTAAATTGTATGTAGTGTATGTGTGTGAATGAGTGTGTATGGATGTTTCCCAGTGATGGGTTGCAGCTGGAAGGGCATTCGCTGCGTAAAACATATGCTGGATAAATTGGTGGTTCATTCTGCTGTGGCGACCCCAGATTAATAAAGGGACTAAGCCGACAAGAAAATGAATGAATGAATGAATAATTTTACACTTTCCTTTCACCCAGGGACAACGAATACCAATCCTGATGCTCTCTTAAGACAATTTTAGACTCCCGAGAAAAAAGATCTGCCTTGAGCCCATCATGCCTGCCTCCAGAATAGAGGCCTCTATACTTAAGGACCTGGAAACTTCCATCAGAATGGCACAACAATGACAATCTGACCCAGGTAATTGTCCACCTGGATGCTTGTTTGTCCGTAACTCTATATACTCTGATGTTTTACAGTTGGCTCACTCCTCTTCCCCCTCTGGGCACCCTGGAATTTCAAGGACCTACAAACTTGTCAAAACGAAGTTCTGGTGGCCCACAATGTGGAGGGATCAGATGTGGAAGTTCCAGCAACCACACAGTTTGTGCCCTGCTGATGTTGCTCCTGGCAGAAGGCTCGGGCTGCTCTCAGGAAGGCTGTCCTTAGCAAACAGATACTGCAGAACGGGACCATCTTATAGGTCTGGCCAAAGGGTGTGGCTCTCAACTTAAAATCTTTCCCTGTGAGTAAAATCATGCAAGCTGGCTTCATGCTATGTTGGCCCATTCAAAATTCTAAAGAAAGTAAATCATGTATCTTACTAACCTCTTTTATGGAAAATGCTCAAGCCTACCCTACCTTTTATGTTTCCCAACTAAGACCTGTTCTCTGCTCCACCCTCCAGCTCACTGGGAAACCCAAACCAGCTCCATTGATTGTTGATTGAAGAATTCTGTCTTCTCTGTGTCCAGGCTGCTTCAGTGTCGTATGATTTGAGGAAGGAGTCAGTAATTGGTAGATTGGGATACGTGCCTTAAGCGTGAGCCTGTGTAGCTGTGTTACATTCCGGGAATTCTGCATATGTGTGTCTCTTTTTTTGTGCACACGCATACTCGTTTTCTCTTTCTCGATCCTTTCTCTTTTGGTTTCACAAGTTCAACCCCCTTCGGATTGTTATTGGCTGTAGGATCGGTCAATCTTCATTATCTTGGGTGACATGGCAGCTTCTGTGGACAATCTGAGTGGTCACCAGGAGAATAACATCGAGAATAAGCTGCAAAGGACATCTTGGATCCTTCCCATGTTAGAAAATTCCACAAGGCTCAAAAGGAACACCCTGGAAGTGCCAAGAGACACTCCTAGAGGAGGGGCTACTCTAAGGTCTTGTCTTGCTCACATCCTCCAGGCCACCAGGGGGCCATTTCATACTGCGCACCAAGTCCCCAACTGCAGCCTCATTGCCTCCACCTGTTTTATGTCCTATATAAAGACTGTGTTTTGCCTTATCCAATGTTCAGTCCTGAACCCATTATTTGGGCTGCTATGGCCAGTGATTTCAGGTAAGTTACTCTCCAGTTTTTGCTCTGTGTTATCCTTATACAAGTGTACATGTTTTGGGACCATTATCTCAATTTTATTTAATTTGTTTGCGGCCTATAAGCTGTGTTCTTCTATTTTCTGTTTTGTATATTTTTGTCTCTAAACCCATAAGGGGATTCTGCTCATTATTTTTGTTATAATTTTGCAACCTTGTACCAGTAATTTATTTATTAATTTTTTTCAAACCTTGTGGACTGCCCTGAGTTACTCCTCTGCACCTGGGTTTAAAATACCGAGAAGCTTGCTCACTTAAAATGGTCTAAAGCCACATTCTTTCTGAGGTGCATATGCAAGCCAGGGGGTGTCATGAGAATTGCAAGATCTGGAAACCAGTGCTGTGTGTGCCAGTGTGGCACAACCAAAAATACCTGCTTACTGCCTTCCCAAACTTTGCCTGAGTCTGTGCAAGAAGTCTCTCTTGGAGGGGCGTACACTTGTGCAGTCCCTTGGACCAGTTGTGGGACCAGCACATTCTTGCCAAGAGAAGCCTTAGTCAGGGCAAAAGGTGGTTTCTTATGACCTGATGGCAAACAGGTTGACCTGGGGTTCTCCAAATCTTCTCCTTCTTCTTCTGAACTACATCAGAGTGAAGTCTTACACTCATCTGTCGCATAGTTCAGTTCACCCGAAATGTGAACAACATTTAGCAATTTGTGCCATGTGTGACTCCACTGGGTCCAGTTCACAAACCCGCAGCTGCATGTTCATTGTACATGGCACTCCAGCTCATCCTGGAAGCATCTGTTAAGACAACAATATGTCTGGACACTTGTTCTAAGTGCATGCCAGCCCATAAAAAAGCAAGGTTCATTGAGGGACTCTATGTGTGTTGGTTTACCATGTCTATCTAGGGACTCAATCGCAAAGCCTATGCTGAAGTGATCTCACATGCAGCAATACAAGCAGTGTGATAGTGGCTGCAGATGCCATATGGTCTGACTTGGCAGAGTCATTTGTGAGACATGTCTTCATGAGGATGAGTTCAGCTTCATCATAAGAAAAGAGATGTTCTACACTGGGGAAAGCTTACTTTTCTCTCTGGTGACCCAAAGCTGCAGCTGACTGAGGTGCAAGAGCACCAACGTCCCTTTGCATCTCCAATTGATCCTGAAACTGAGCAAAGGCCAGCCAGTTCTCAAGATAATTAAGGTAGTGGGTGGCCCCCAACTAAAGAGGTGACATGGCACTTTCTGCAAACATCTTGAAGACCCATGGAAACAGTGTATAGACAAGCTCCTCAGGGTGACTGCCACCAAACTGAAAGCAAAACAAACAAAAAGTGTCAGACCTGGTCCACTCTCATCTTTCTCTGTTGTCACTTCTCCATTTATGCTTCTGCTTCCCTATGAGTCTCGCGACCTCTCGGCCATGTCACCCTTGTGACAGTATTATACACATTTCACATTATAATTGTAGATTAGTGACCTAAGACAAATGTAGAACAGCCAAACACTGTAACACTTTTTTTTTTTTTTATCCAAAAATGTATTTTATATCTAAGCTAGAGCTCAGGCATAAACTAGAGTTTGTTAGTGCTTGTCCATTGGAAAGCACAGTTGGTTGCTTAGCAATGACAGATGCCACATAAAGCCGCAGTCACACTAGAGCTTGAGCTTGCGACATTCTGTTGTACATTGCTGCAAAAAGTGATGGGATTAAACAAAATGATTAGGTGTTAAAAAAGTGAGCGATTGTTCCATATTTAAAATTTCTGTACAGAGAAGTCATGTTTTGATCTTCTTCTATTGGTTTCACACAATCATATGATGCTATGTCGCAGGTTAGAGTTCACCAAGCTTGGACTTTCCAACACAGTGACATGCGAAACATGTAGCACATAATTGCGTTTCTGGTTTGCCACATTTGCATGCGCAAAAATGGAAGTCTATGGGACAAAAAGTGCAGTGTGACCACGGCTTAACTCAAATTTCTTCAAATGTGTCGAATCAAGGTCAGATCAGATTCATAACATTCGCTTACTAAAACAAACTGTACCAGACTTCATTTGTCGGAACCTCTCCACCTCTTCAGCTGGGTCTTAGTCCAATTGTTTGGTGCTCACCAGAGTGGGATTGTTGTACACATCTGCCCAAAATATCCACACCAATCAAATCAAACAATACAGTTATAAATACACACTTAGATAATATACTGTAAATATGGATATTTTCAAAGGCACAATCAATTCATCCACTTTTTGTGTGTGTGTGTGTGTGTGTGTGTGTGTGTGTGTGTGTGTGTGTGTGTGTGTGTGTGTGTGTGTGAGAGAGAGAGAGAAAGAGAGAGAGAGAGAGGGATGTGTTTTACAACATATATTGCATTTTCCCAACCAATATAGCTCTATGAGTTAGTCATATATCTGTCGTCTGCATTGACATTGCAGTGTGTTGGATTTTTCTGGAACCAATAAAGGTTTGTGTTTTTCTGCTGGGAATGCATGCTTGGTTAGTTTCTTTTTGGCACAAACCTACTCTGACCTTGATGCTCTCTCTGGTTTATGATTAGTTTTTACCACATATGATCAGAATGCCACATGAATAGGCAGTGGAGACATTGAGCAGTTCACACTGGGGATGTTAAGTTAGCTATAACAAGACGATGAAACAAATTGGGTAGAATCAATCAAAATTAGGCTTGTAGCTCCAGCTTGACAAAACAAATTCCTTTTAGGTTCATAGAAGCTCTGCAGGGAACCACTATAGCAAATGAAATGTATATTCAACCCACAACAACTTGCTGTGGGTCGTTGAGTTGTTGAAGGACAGTGCAAAATGGTGGGGGTGTATTTATGCAAATGTTTGCTGAAACTATAAACAGAAGCACATTAACATGTGGCTATGTTCTATGTGCATGTGTGTATTAGCCTACCTATTTTTAAGTGTGTACTTTATATAACATAAACCTACAGGTGATTAGAAAAAAAAATATCACCATTGCATAGGTTGCTGTATTATGCATTCTAAAATAAAAATTGTCAATATATAATATATGCACATTTTGAAAATAACATGGTATTTAAAATATGATAAAACATCACTATGATAAAAATATTTTAATGTCTTCTACAGTATTCTGCAAATAGTAGCATGTCTCTAGTGCAGTTTGGGGTAGCAGCTAGCTACAAGTAGCTCAGCTGCAAGCTTAGCTACATTTTTAGTAGCTTGACTAGCTCAGCCATTTATTATACAGCATGGCTTTTCCAGTAGCTAGCTACTTTTGAGTAAGTAGTAAAGTAGCTTGACACCAAATACATTCCATTTAGTGAACCTGCAATGGTCTGAAGGTTTGAAGCAGTACAGCATTGTCTTACACGATAACATACTATAATAGGTGCTAGTCATATAATTAGAATATCTTCAAATAGTTTAATTCTATTCAAGAAGTGAAACATGTATACACACAAACTGGTATATTTCAAGTGGTTATTTTTGTTTTTTTGATGATTTTGATGACAACTAATGAAAATCCCAAAATCTGTATCTCAGAGAATTAGAATATAACTTAAGACCAATACAAAGAAAGCATGGAGGATGGCATGGAGTCAATTTGTCTGTGGCATAGCTCAGGTGTTATGAGAGCCCAGGTTGCTCTCATAGTGGCTTTCAACTCTTCTGCATTGTTGGGTCTGGTATATCGCATCTTTCTATTCACAATATCCCATAAATTTTATATGTGGTTAAGGTTGGGCAAGTTTGCTGGCCAATTAAGAACATGGATACCATGCTCCTTAAACCAGGTACTGGTAGCTCTGGCACTGTGTGCAGATGCTAAGCCCTGTTGCAAAATGAAATCTGCATCTCCATAAAGTTGGTCAGCAGCAGGAAGCATGAAGTGCTCTAAAATATCCTGGAATACAGGTGTGTTGACCTTGGACCTCAGAGAACACCGCAACACCAGCAGATGAAATGGCAATCCAAACCATCACCATCACCAATCTTCCTCCAGACTTAGGGAATCTGATTTCCTAAGAAAATGCAAAATTTGCTTTCATCAGAAAATATAACTTTGGTCCACTCAGCAGCAGTCCAGTGTTTAGCCCAAGCGAGACGCTGTCTGTTGTTCAAGAGTGGCTTGACACAAGGAATGCGACAGCTGAAACCCATTTCTTGCATACATCTGTGAGTAGTGGTTCTTGAAGCACTGACTCCAGCTGCAGTCCACTCTTTTGTGAGGTTTCCAATATTATTGCTAATGATAATCTGTCGGGCTTCTAAATAAAGAGTTTGTATGCAAAAACTGCTGTCTGAAATTTTCTTCAAAAAATACAGCTTACATACACACAAAAGACAAAACAATAAACAAAATGAGAAGAGGGCCTATAATTCAGCAAAATAACTGCCCAACATGGAAGAAACATAATGTCAAAATGTAAGACAACATAATGCCATTTAGATGCAATGTGTCAATTGTCAGAGTCATGTGTTTAGAAAGCCGCAAATAGGGAAATAAATCTTGTTTGTGAAGCACCCATGGACACGACCAAACATGGTTGCCATCAAGTTCAACAATGCTCTTGTGTCATTAATTTTAAACTGACTGTCTAAATAATTCACTATAACAAAATACATTTTGATATTATATAATAATAATAAAAAGTTACTCCAAATACCTGAGATGTAGCTAAGCATCCAAGTCCTCCAGCAATGAAAAAGAGGCGCCAACTTGCTTAATGATTTAGAGTAAAGTAAGCAGCAGTCTGATTGGATGATATTTATGTTGGTTAAATTTTTTTTGTTGTTGTTGTTTTTATTTTTTATTTTATTTTTGCACACAAGGAATTAAAAAATACACAAGATGTGTTAAAGTAGCTATAACATAAAAAGTGTTATTGTTTAACACATTATTTTTGAGAGTAAATGTACATACATACATACATACATACATACATACATACATACATACATATTGTACATGCATGCTAAAACAGAATGTTTATGTTTAGAGCACACCTAAATCTGAGACAGTCTCCATAAAAAGGTGAATTGGAGGATAAGTTGGTTAGCTTTCTAGTTATGGTCACAACAAGCATGAACTACATATGGTCTTTTAGAAGTGGATATGAGATAATAGATACCCAGACATTGGATAGCTTGAAGATCTTGCTTCATATCTGTTGTAGAGGTTGAATACATTGATTTTTTTTTTTCAACAACGACAAGGCACTACACACACTAGTCCACAGCAGACCATCATAGAAACATAAAAGAAAGCCATGCAATCTGCTTCAAGGGGTTACAAAATCAATACAGGAACAACCAAGATAGAAAGAAAGAAAAAAGGCCTCTTTAATACTTAGCCATGCTAAAGGGTACAGACAAGGGTGATTAGAATCATCCCCATTCAAACGCATTCTAGCTCAGATTTTTAAGACAAGTGAATTTTGGATGCATCAATTACATATAAATTTTATCTTGTTGTTCCCTTCTAGATATTCTGTTGACTACACTTTGCTTAGAATCGAGTCAACTATCTCTTATTAGTGTTCAAGATATTTACTAATTATATTTACTAATAACATAAACCTGAAAAAAATATGTTTAGAGATATTAAGCTCAGCCTGCTAATTATTATAATGGGTATAAAGTGAACATGTAAAATAAAATGTTTCACTTGTGTGAACTTCTTTGTGGCAAACCAGAATCATTTGATAGTTGACATTTTACTCCATTTTTCAGTGGAGTAAATTATATAGATGCATTATGATTTCATGTTCCATCAAACTATGTATTTTTTTTTTAATAAACCACTGGAATATTTAATCGAAAAAGAATACGTAAAACAGCAGTGCAGCATATCGTATAAAATATTATATAAAAGAGGGGGAGGACATCAATGAATGAATCAGAGAAAGTTCACACCAATAATTAAAGGGCAGTGACTCAAATTAACATAAAGGTCATATATCAGGACATCACAGGTGTCAGGAAAAAGAGTTCAAACTAATATCTAAAGAACAGATTTTGTTTGACATTTTCAGCTTTTATTTAATTTAAATGTTTTAAAAAGATCTGTCTTCACAGCCCTAGACTCAATCTGTCATTATATAAAGCTGAAGTTTGTCTTTTTCATTTATTATTATTGTATTTTTATCATAATATAATTATTGTATACTTTTTATGTGCAAGTAAATAATGAACCAGCCTTACAAAATATGTCTTTGTCTCATTCTGAATTACTATGGAATGTTTATGTTAAATGTTTATATTGGGACTATTTTGGATTTGTCTGATTGATCTATTTTGCAACGTAACTCAGTATCTGAATTAGTTGCAATATTAATAAAATAAATGTATTTATTTATTTATTGCTAGTATGCATGGAATTTAGAAAATCTATTCTAATATTAGAGTAAAAGGACTTTACTGTGGTGCTGCACCAGAATCCCATTAATCTATGTTACCTTGAGGTCACCTCCACTTTACAAGCACCGGTTGAACAGCCAAGCCTTCACAGGAACATATTTGTAAAGTCTTACTGAGAGCAAACCTCAGTTAAGATAAACCGAGAAAGACAATTGTAGCGCCTTGATGTGCACAAACATTTATTAATCATTTTGAACTGACTAAAATAAAAAAAATAAGCTTATTTGGTAGAATGACCAGAATTCAGGTGTAGTAATTTATGTTTTATGTTGCCCACAAAAAGCATCAATAACTTATTTAAATTCAAAGACATTTGATTACTATCCAAAAATATTATCCAGGGTAAATGAACAAATGCTGTAACCCTGTAAAAAGTTCAGCAAATAAACTGTAGACAAATGTATAAATCAATCAAACTACTTCTCAATCAAGCACCTACACGTGATGCTTCACTCGCTTGAACGTGACGTGGCACTGAGTGGAAAGCAACATGTAATCTGGGGGTGTTGTTGATGCGGTTCACTTCTAAATTAGTCCCAACGGGATGCCATCAGAGCATGTGTTTTACACAGCAGGCATAACAAGCCTTAAGTCAGACATTTGATTTGAACGTCCCATAGCAAATGCAGGAGAACAAAATAGATAGGTATGTGTTACAGTCTTTATTATGTTCTTGAGTATTTCATGCATGGACTAAAGATACTATTGTTTACATAGTGTTTAAATTATGTTCTGAGTATAACTAAAAATCAGTGAGCTATGCCAGATTGTTGTTGCCAGTCCTTTGGCTTTTGTAATTCTGCTGGCACATACTCGCAGAAACAAATCCACCATCACTATGAGAGTTTGGAGACCTCATCAATGATAAATAACTGCATTATTTACAAAGCATGTAAACTCTCGAAACCAGCCATGGTCTCAAGAGCATTCATTCATTTATTCATTCATTTCAGCAATGAAAAAGTTTCAAACAATTCTGTTGTGCCTTTCTGAGCATCATAGCACTTTCATTACTGAATGCTTAGAGTGACAGATTCAGTGACTTATTCACTAACGCCCTCTTTACACCTGGTCACTTCATGCATTTTTTATGATCAAATA
>CAIGQW010054073.1:10015617-10028462 GCA_903798125.1 Danio choprae | reverse complement strand
AAATAAATAAATAAATAAATAAATAAATAAATAAATAAATAAATAAATAAATAAATTTGCTTTAACAACTGCAGCACTCAACTTGATATAGACTCCACTGGTTTGCACAAAACTTTGTTATCCAACATAATTTGAAAAATGTTTTTAAGTGAATCGTGCTTGTGGTTCAATGGCTTAGAAATCTTAACTATTGCACAAAAATTTCACATGTTCAATGCCACCATCTTATTCTTGGTTTGTCCTTGAAATGGTGCAGAAACTTTATTATTTCTTATTTATTGTAGGCCTATGTTATAGTTTTTATTTTACCTTTTTATTTACAATATTTATCTGAAAGTGGTCATATAACCTATTGTTATATTTTAACATTTAACTGCATTATTACACGGCTCTCTGGAATACTTTATTATGATTGATCAATCACTGCATTTTAAGATATATTATGTAAAATATAATGTACATATAGGTGGTTGTTCTAAATAAAGCCCGGCAGGCTTTTCAGCAGTTGTATTATATTGCATATCAGCAATAAACGACCACAAAGCATTGATCTGAGTTGTAACAATTTACTAACTAATAACTTTCAGGTGGTTCAGGAATTTAGGAATACCCTAGAGATGCACAAATTGACCATTTAACCGTTAACCGATAGGATGCATTTTTAACTGATTAATGTTTTCAGTTAAACAGTTAAAAATTATTATTATTATTTATTTTGTATTTTAAGTTGTGCATTTGCAACCACACTTGCAACCACACTTGCCTACAGAGACATTTTCCCAAAGAAGCAAAATGAAAGGAGCAAAAATAAGGATATTGTTTGTCACAGTTTGACACAGACAAGTTTATGGCCAAACCAGCACTAACGGTGATTGCCTCTCTCCTGGATCTGCGAGACCTCCGTTTCTTTGCACAAGTGGAGAAAGAAGCTGCAAAAGCAAAACTTTCTGAAATGTACTGTGCTTTAAAAACGGCCACAAGTCAGAGTGTCGAGGTATTTTCTCGCTCCAGCACGCTCCAGCAGCACTCTTCATAATCATAAACACAACAGAATAATTTAGTGATTTAGTGTACAACCAACAATCCAACCAACTTAATTTTTTTTTCATTTGGAGAATATCGTTTCACAGTGGGGGTCAATCCACCGACCTTTGGCTTGCGGACCTTCCATTCCTCAGCACGCTCTATCCAAGCTTCGAGTGAGAGAAGCAATCCTTCCTCCAGGATGGTCCCCCTCTCACTTGATGACACCAAGGACCAGATGTCCATCTCTGCATCGGAGAGTGGGCTGAATTGTCCGATGTTTGCCGTCTGCTCCTCTGGAGTCAAACGCGGCGGAAACGCTGCGTGCCATTCTTATACCCAGCGAACTCAACCGTGCAGCCGCAGCGCTCTCACGGCAGTTCACGCCCGGGAGAATGGAGGCTCCACCCCCAGCTTTCCAGCTGTTATGGGTGCGTTTTCGCGCACTGGACACAGCTGGCCCTGTAATGTAATGTGTAAATACGCATTTCTCCAGCGAGCCTACTCTCACAGATACTGTGTAACATCAGGGAGGACGAGAAGCAGGTCTGTTTATTGCGCCTCTATGACTCAACCGGACCTGTATTTCAGCTCTCTCCTCGTGACGGCCCCTCCCTGGCATATTCCTTTGAAGAAGCTCCTTCTTTTTTGGGACAGGCACCATCTGGCACCCACGCCAAGATCTCTGGAACCTCACGTGGTCCATAGACGGAGCGTGGTGAACTTAGGTGTCTTACTGATTCGGTGGTTAACATATTATCACTCAGGCTAGAGCACCCTCTACGAGGCATGCCTATGTCCTGTAGTAGAGTCTATTCGCTGTGTGGTGTACTTCTCTCCAAGAAGGACCCCAGACATGCCAGATCAGTGTGATGCTATCCTCCTTCAGCTGGCTGGAGCTAAGGCTGTCCTCTCTGCACTGAGGGGTTGGCGTTGCGATCACCCTCGCTCTGAGGACACGGGGATGACAACCCGCTGGGAAAGCATCGCCTCATCATCCAGTTCCCAGAGGCGCAAGATGCTTGATAATTAAATCAATCCAGTCCCCCCCTCATACTCTCTAGGAGATCTCTCTAAGGCGAGGTTTGCTCGATCCACTCAATTCAGTATCTTTAAGATTTCTTTCCAGGTAAACAGCTCTGCTGGTCGCATTGGCATCGGTCAAGAGGGTCGGGTATCTGGAGGCATTTTTGGTCAGCAAAGTGTGCCAGCAATTCGGGCCGGCCCACTCTCATGTTCTCCTGAGACCCCGGCCCATCTAGGTGCCCTAGGTTCCTACAGTGCTTTCTTTTTAGACCACGTAGTGAACCTGCAAGCATTGCCTACGATGGAGGCAGACCCAGCCCCTTTCTTTGCTGTGTCCCATTCACGCTATGCGCTATGTAACCACATTAGAGCTTACGACTCTAAGCAGCTCCTTTTTACTGTTATGATCGGCAGACAGGAAGTGCCGTATCCATACTGAGGTTGGCCCACTGGATAGTGGATGCCATCTCCCTTGCATTTCAGTAGAAGTGAGAGTGCACACAACTAAAAGTGTCGCCTCCTCTTGAGCGTAAGCACGCGGCACCACTCTAACAGACATTTGTAGAGCTGCGGGCTGGGCGACACCTATACATTCGTAAGATTATAATCTTTGAGTGGAGGCAATTTCCTCACATGTGCTGGTTAACTCCAGTGAATGAGGAAATTCAGTTTGGTGTTGAAACACGCTTGCGTGCGCTTTTTCCACTCTGTCCAGTTGAGTTCTGTGTCTTCCCTTGTGTCTTCCATCCACGCTAACCATCCTTCATATGCATACTCCCCCTTCTCAGGGTTAGTCCATATGTCTTCTTGCCACCAGGTCTCCCCATTTAGGCAGCAGGTGGCCTCAACAGCGTCCTCCCTATCGGGACTGCACAGCTTCCCATCGTATCGTTGTCGTATTTTAAAATTCCTAGAAACTTAACAAGGTGTATTTTTATGACTCCCCAAACAATATAAATAAGCCTTAAGAGCTTTACAGATAAGTAAGGTAAGTAAGAGCCAGGGGACACGTTGGAGGGCTACGTCTCTGGTGATGATGGTGTGCTTACGTTGGAGCCTGGCGAACCTCTCACCAGTGACATGGTAAGGTTCAGTCGCTGTGGCGTTTTCCATACATTTCCCCATAGTGGAAGTTTCCACATAGCATTGAAGTTCCCCTCCCACTGGGGAATGAAACAGTTACTACATAACCCTCAGGGGGAACACGGAAATGCTATGTTCCTTCGCCACAGTGATTGCGCCTTAGCTGACAGCTGTAGTTTGGCTTCTTCAGCTAGAAAAGGTGTGTTTGTGAAGCACGGCTGGCATTCTTATACACGAGTTGATTGTAATTGCTGCCAGCTGTGTGCGCTGACACATCAACTCATTGGCATTTCATTGGCTCGTTTTATTTCTCTTCAGAAACAGGACCCAGGGCTATTTTTACACGTCTAGTGCTCATATGCATCAATGAGACACCTTGTTCTTGTGAAAAGGGTTTCCCCTTGGGTGGAGAACTCCCTGGTGCTGAGGCACCACTGGATGGGGCTTATGTACAACAGGCCAAAAGGGATCACACGGGCTGCTGCTGCCATCAGACCCAGTAGTCTCTGGAACAGTTTTACAGTGATGAACTGGCCTAGCTTTATATTGTTCATGGCTGCCATGATTGACTTGATGCAAATTATGCCTAGAAAAGAGGTTCCATTGTAAAAACCCAGATTCTCTCGTGACAAAGAACACTTTCTATAGACTCTTTCTCCAAGACAGTTTGCTGAAGCTGGCTTCTAGTGTTAATAGAGTAGACAAATCGCTGCCCTCGAGAAAAAGATTTGACTCATTGGTAATCGATTTGCTGAGAATCTTCTCAAGCTGGGATGGCAGCAGAGTCAGTAGACAAATACCCAGCCAACATTGAGGGGAAACACACACCGGATGCTGCAATACTGTTTATCTCCTGATATTTGGAAGTTGAATCCTTGTGAAATGATATGTTAGAAATCCCTGTAATCTGTCGGATGACAGAGGAGTTGGTAAACAAATTCCCAGAAAGCGGAGAGGAGGAGTGGACAAATGTAATATCTGCTCCTCTCTCTGGATCACTCTTATTTTCTCTGTGATCATGTACAAGGAGCTCGACTCTTGGTGGTGCTCTGCAACAGTGTGCCTCAAGCGTGACTGATATGGAAGGAAGCTGGAGTACATGAGCTCATTTTGCCGAGATGTCCTGAGTGTCTCAACGTCTATAAGATACCATATATGCATCCAGCAATAGTGATCTGTCTTTGTCCGACACAGTGGTGAGATTAAGCCACAAGTGGCTCCCTGTTATGACATTAGCTGCATTGGAATGACTGTTGCCCTGGTCCAACTCTCCCAGCAGGTCAGCTTAGAATGCCTTTTTGTCCACACATTTAGAAGTAAATATACGGGGCTTTGACAGGAGCAGTGGGGTCTTTGCAGATGATGCTGACTCAGGAGAGAATCTTCAACCTCCAAAATTCAAGAAAATATTCAATTAAAGGGCTATGAATGCAAGAGGAAAACTTTCACAATCTTTCTTTTCACAATCCACATAATTCTGAGTGCAGATTGTTAAAATAGGTAAATCCCAATGTGCAGGTCCTTATATCACTCATCTAGCCCTCCTTGGAGGCGTGCTTCTTGATTTTAATTTGACCAGTTGATGTTTTGGTTGGGCCTCACAGTGGCGCAGTGGGTAGCACGTTCGCCTCACAGCAAGAAGGTCGCTGGTCGCTGGTTCGAGCCTCGCCAGTTGGCGTTTCTGTGTGGAGTTTGCATGTTCTCCCTGTGTTGGCGTGGGTTTCCTCTGGGTGCTCCGGTTTCCCCCACAAGTCCAAAGACATGCGGTATAGGTGAATTGGGTAAGCTAAATTGTCCGTAGTGTATGAGTGTGAATGGGTGTGTATGGATGTTTCCCAGAGATGGGTTGCAGCTGGAAGGGCATCCGCTGCGTAAAACATATGCTGGATAAGTTGGCGGTTCATTCCGCTGTGGCGACCCCAGATTAATAAAGGGACTAAGCCGAAATGAAAATGAATGAATGAATGAATGTTTTGGTTGCTCAGTACTTCCATCTCCTCAGGCGGTGAAAGCTGATGCACCTGGCTCCTTCTCAAGGCAAAAAAATTTGCAAAGCTGGCATCCAAAACCTAAAAAGAGGAGCTGGATCTTGCAGGTGAGGGCAGAGAAGGAGCTACGCTTGTCTCCAACCCCTTTGTGAGATCCATCTGCACTTTGCCTTGGCATAAGCGGGACCTGATTCACAAGGAATGCATTCCTGCCTGTACAATTTTATTTAGGGGTCTCTTGGAGCAACCAACTTGAAAAATTATTGTGATTATTCACATAATATAAATCTAAAACACTTATCATTAATTGTATTTACTGTATCTGTGTTGTTAACATTATACCAATGTTTGGCATCTTGTGACTGAATAATAATACAAATAAGTTGTAAGCTTATGTAAAACAAATAAGCTTTACATTTAATTTAAGACTTAGGACTCTATTTTAACGATCTAAGCGCAAAGTCAAAAGCACTAAGCGCATGTCTGAATCCACTTTTGCTATTTTAACAACCCAAAAATATGGTCTGTGCCCTGGCGCATGGTCTAACAGGGTTGTGTTTATTTTCTTAACGAGTTCTGGGTGTGTTTTGAGCATAAAATGCATTAAACCAATCCGACTTTCATCTCCCATTCCCTTTAAGAGTCAGTTGCGTCGCGCCATGGCACATTTGGTAATTACAAGGCGAACTTTATAAGTATAAAGAATGAGCCTCCTCCATTCGGTCCTTTACTTTCTCTTTACTTTTCTTTTACTCTTTACTCCTTTACTTTCGTGGAGTAAGGAAACGGTGGAAACTCACTCCACTGAAGACATCCATTAGCCTACATATTTAATTCCGTTTGTTAAGCGCAAAGATTTGTTTTAAAACTATTTGAAATTCAGTTTTAATGTCCGTGAATAAACAATAATATAATAATAAAAATATATTCTTATGCCAGAAGCACGGTGGCGCAGTGGGTAGCACATTCACCTCACAGCAAGAAGGTTGCTGGTTCGAGCCTCGGCTGGGTCAGTTGGCATTTCTGTGTGGAGTTTACAGGTTCTCCCCGTGTTTGCGTGGGTTTCCTCCACAGTCCAAAAACATGTGGTATAGGTGAATTGGGTAAGCTAAATTGTCCGTAGTGTATGAGTGTGTATGGATGTTTGGATTGAGTTGTATGGATGTTTCCCAGTGATGGGTTGCAGCTGGAAGGGCATCCGCTGCGTAAAACATATGCTGGATAAGTTAGCGGTTCATTCCGTTGTGGCGACCCCAGATTAATAAAGGGACTAAGCCGAAAAGAAAATGAATGAATGAATGATATTCTTATGCCCCATATGGTGTTGCATACGTCTACAAAACCGACAGATGGACAAACCTAAACTTGTTTTTCTTAAAACAAATATGCATATAATATATAATACTACTAATAATATTAACATTATAAAAATTGTCATGAATAAACTAAAAAAAAATAAATGTGAAAATTACCGTTGCGCTGGTCTGAAAATGGCAACAAATCGTGCCATGCTTGTCTTGCGCCGGGTATTTGATAGGGCCCTTAGTATAAAAATTAATAAATAAAGACCTTTAGTCTTATGTAACAGCCTGCCAGGCTTTTTTCTGTAAGCACAGCCGGCTACAGTAGATGCATATTATCCCTTACATCAACTAGTTGTTCAGAATGTACTGTATGCTAAAAGCAGTATTGACAATTGTACAGTACTGGTTGTAACCCAGAAATACATAAATAACCTCATGAAATATATATGCCTTTGGCAACTTGTAGCATTATCAAAGTTGAATGTCCAGTGAATGGCATTAAAATGCATGTTCAGTTTTTCAGTAACAAATATGTGACTGTGGCAAAGCTTTATTACTTGTTTAAGCATGGATTTGCACATACAGTGTGGCAGTGCCGAAATCAAATAGCAACAAATGGAGCAATTCAACGAAGGTGTTCACACCACCAGTGCCTTACTGAGTGACGTTACAAAGATCACATTTGAAAATAACATACAGTATCAAACCAAGACTGTTAGAGATAAAAATGCATTTACAGAAGCGTTTAAGCCATTTACTTTACTTTCACCTTGCTGATCCATATCATAAGTGCAGTTCAGGTGAGCTACCAAGCAAATGTATTACAATGGAAAAGCAGAATGAACAGTATATAGAAAAATGGCTAATCACAGTTATACCAGTGTAAATGTGTATGATACAGTGTACCATGTGCTATGGTAAAAGTGTTTTGAAATTGCAGTATTGTCTATTATATTTATTAAATAATAATCATAACAATAACAAAACAAAAAAATCATTCATTCATTCAATCATACTGGGTATTGTGTTCATGTAACAATGCATTGAATTAGTTATATTTGTAGAGTTTAGAGACAACAGTAGGTAGATTTGTTTTAATGAGCATGTGTGGGTGAAAAAGATATATAATCAGAAATTGTATAAAGATGATTTGTCCTCTTCAGAAAATAACTAAAAGTACTTTATTTAAATCCAGCTCATGACATTTAGTGACCTCAACTAAATTCAAAACTAACAGAAAACATGGTAACGTGATGTGGTAACATGAATCACCAGGTTACTATAACATGTAATCTAACTGATGGACTTGCTGGCTGATTATTTTATACAAAATGTAGACTTATTAAACAAAAAAATAAAAGGTCTTCTCTTCTCAGCTTTGATTACTGGATGCCTATTAAGACTGTGATTCATTCAGATAAAGCATGACCCACTTTTAGTATAAAAAGACCTTTCATCACTTCTTCAAAATGTGATTCAGTCATGAATAATTAGGTATTTCCGTCATATTTGCTTGATTTTAAAATGCCTTATAAGTTTCAGAAAGTGCATGAGCACAGTTTAGAAAATGAATCACTAGTTTAGCCTACAGTTTATCTATTTTCAGTCTCTCATACCATGATCTAAATATGAAGGCTATATACACAGTTTGGGAAAAAATAAACAAATCAGTAGGATCACAGTATGGAGTGCATTTGTGGTTACAAAAGTCTCTATAAGGGCCACTCTAAAGAATTAATTCTTCCTTCAAGTATGAATACCCATAAAGAGCCTTTTCGTGTTTTAAGATGTGCATTTAATTGGTCAAAATGAGCAAAGTTATTCTCCAGGCTTTGTAATGAATTTCTCCTTGTGAAGACCAAGATGAGTCTTTTTTTTTCTACACCCCTTTCTTTCTTTCCTCCACTTAGTCCTGAAGCTGTGTTTCAAAGCTCAGCAAACAGAATTGGACTTCAAAGTTAAGCAAAGCTGAGAGAGAGAGAGAGAGAGAGAGAGAGAGAGAGAGAGAGAGAGAGAGAGAGAGAATGTAAATAAATACCCAGCAGACAGCAGACATTCATTTCTCTGCATGGTTCTGGCTGTGAGTTTCAGGCTCTTTAGGGAGATATGGATGGATTAGCAAGACTGAAAATGCTGACCGGTGCCAGGGTTTACTCTCGGGAGACTGCACAGGGGAATGCTTCAATAAACAAGGTCAGTTGTGGTATTAAGCACCACCACACACTGATTCTGCTGTCTTATCACCTCAATCAATTTTTTAATCAATCAAATCCATCTGTGATACTGCTTCAGAGAGAAGTGATCATGGGACTGCGCAAAAAAAAAGAAAGAAAGAAAGAAAAAAATGCATTAGCGGTGGTAATAACTGAACGCTGTGTTAATGGAGCAGATGATTTTACAGTTATAATAGCAATAATAGATCACCCTATTTGCTAATTGCTGCAATCTCACAACTGAGTGTAATGTAACTTATATTTTAAGTAAGTATTGTATTTTTAGGAATAAAGGTGAAACAGTGAAAATTGTATATATGAACACATACAACAAACACATATAACGTTAAATACTACAACAACAAAAATAAATGCAGGGAGGAAAATTGTATGACAAAAACATGATAAAGCCAACAAAACTAATAACAGGTGTGTAGACCAATTGTAACTATGACAAAAAATTAAGTAGACATCAAAATGTAAAGATTGGCACATTTAAAAGGCATTTCTCGTATCAATGCTAGACAGACAGCCCTGCAGATAGATAGATTTATTTATTTATTTATTTTCTTCTTCTTTTTCTTCTTCTTCTTCTTCTTCTTCTTCTTCTTATTATTATTATTATTATTATTATTAATATTATTATTATTATATTTTAATACAAGAAGCAGAGCCTTACTGCCATTTGATTAGATGAAATACAAAAGACGTCAAATACCATGGACAGCAGGCTTTAAATTAGGTGAAAGCAAATCAATTAAATGACCTGACATGTTTTTCATTGTAATGGTCCAAATGGTTAAACTAAACTTTGCAATTAATCTACAATTACATGCATTTTAAACTGTGTAGCCTGGTCACTTGTCCCTACATGACATCGCACATCCTGTGATGTGACTATCGCAGATCTGCACATTGCAATGCTAATGCTAAAACTTTGTATTGCGTAGCCCTAATGTCTTAAAGATGAAGGCATGTCAAAACAGTTACCCACTTAATTAAAACATACCTAGACTCATTCATTCTGTTCAATTCTGTCTAACTGACTTTGAAAGCAAGAACACATCCTGTGTGAACAGCTGTCTACTCTCAGTAAATGTGGTTTGGCGGGACACATTGCCTGTATAGCAGCTGGGGCTTGCAAAAACAAGGTGGTACTATATGTCAAGCTTACACTGATTGAAAAATTCCTTATTATGGAATCCACTTGGTGGTCAGAGAACAATATTCATTTCATTTTTATCTGATGCCTGATGGATCATAGATTAAGCCGAAGTAACGTGACTGAAAGTATTTCATTTTATTTTATATTTTAAATCAACCAACTTAATTATATTTAATGTAAGGTACTATCCACAGCTAGCTGTGCATTACCATTTTTCTAGATTGCTAACACAATTTACCTAATTTTTCCAACCATTAATTCAGTTCTCGGCGATGTGGTGGCGCAGTGGGTAGCAAAATCGCCTCACAGCAAGAAGGTCACTGGTTCGAGCCTCGGCTGGGTCAGTTGGCATTTCTGTGTGCAGTTTGCATGTTCTCCCCGTGTTCGCGTGGGTTTGCTCCGGGTGCTCCGGTTTCCCCCGCAGTCCAAAGACATGTGTTATAGGTGAATTGGGTAAGCTAAATTGGCCGTAGTGTATGAGTGTGTGTGTAAATGAGTGAGTGTGTATGGATGTTTCCCAGAGATGGGTTGCGGCTGGAAGGGCATCCACTGCAAAAAACATATGCTGGATAAGTTGGCGGTTCATTCCGCTGTGGCAACCCCAGGTTAATAAAGGGACTAAGCCGAAAAGAAAATGAATGAATAAATAATTCAGTTCTCAAAACACTGACACATTTCTCAAAACTCTAAACATAATTGACCTGTTTCCACACAAGTTACAATTTTCTTAAATCCTTCTGCAAAACTCGATAGAAAAATGCCCTAATTTTTCACAGTTGTGACCATTTTCTCATTCAGCACAAACACATAATATAATTGACAACTATCGCATGCAGAACACAATCAACACACAAATATTTGTATTAACACTAAGTAGCAAAACTGATGACACCCATCAGAATCTTAAAGTAGAAAATAGAAACAGGAAGGAAGGAAGAGGACATGTACAAGGAAGAGGACAATGACATGTATTCCTGATTAAATATGAGCAGTAGTTTGTTGAACAATAGTTGACCATGTTCTAGTGCGTGGGATGACCAGAATGACCATGATTTTTTTTTTATAAAATTTTAGTTATACAGTTACTGTACAATTTAGATGAAAGATTTGTTATAGTTCTTCTGAGTACTCGCATACTGTACATCATTAACCTCATAACTGTCAAAACTGATTTGTTGCTCATAAGTTGTATACTGTATATGTGCCTACTGCATTTTTGTAGAACTGAGAGGTGCTTGGAGTAACTGATCTGTTTTTTTGTTTTTTTGTACCATATTTAAAGTGTCCTTAACATTACCTCAAATATAAATACAATGCACAATCTGTTCATAATGTATTGCAGAACACTTCTGATGCTATTTGAGGTGGGATATGGATAGGGTTAGGAAGTTGGTGGTATGAGTATAGTTTAAAGGTGTGTAAAGGTGTAAGGGATAGTTAAGAGTCTAGTTATAATTGTAATTACAGATGTGAAGTACAGATGTCATCACATGCAGGTATTTAATCAAGCGTACAATGTAAAGACATGTATTTACACAATAAGTGAATTGTGTAAAATTAATGAATTATTAATTTTAGTGTAAGTACATACTAGTTAGGGCCACTTAATATAAAGTGGGACCATTTGTTTTGTTTAGTTTACTGTTTACTTAGTGTAAACTAGTAAACTATTCCTGAATAGCAGTAAGAGGTTTTAGTAACAGTCTTTTGATTTGATCTCACTGGTGTTTTCTAAGCAGTTGAGTAGCCTGTGTATTTTTTAGGTTTGTGCATCATCTGAGGCCAAAGTTTGATTTTGACTGAAGACAATATATGTTTATGACAAGAACAATTGTTTTTGACCTGGAAGTTTGAGGTTTGTGCAAGTTGGTGCATAGTTTTGAGATTGTGTTTATAGTGAATATGGTGAATTGTTTCATGAATTGTGTTTTAGCAATCGAGGAACAAATAATAATTATGTAAACATTTTTAATGCAATACATGTTGGCAAAGAACTTTCAAATCATTTATTGCAGAGCTAGCGGTGTCTTTACTTTAAAATGTGCAGAATGTGCTTACATGTAGTTTTATTTGTGCAAAGTAAATTAGAAGTGTGCAAAATTAAAACATTGGACGGAGAAAATTATTTAAATTGTATGTATTAGATGTAACCCCCTCATTGTATTTATGTATTTATACATTTACCACAAATCCCCAAGCAACTGCTGGCATAAGTAAAGTGTACTATACAACTAAACTTGATACTTGGTTCCATGTGTCTTACTTCTCATCCATGGTAAATCGCAAGACAAAATGACAACATATGGCTTAATCCAAATGTAATCAGTGCAAACACAAGCTATATTCATGATTCCTAAGCTGTTATTATTCTGTAAACAAATCTTTGCAAATGACTCGTGTATAATTTTATTTATTTATTCTATTTAATTATATGGCATGCCATCACCATGGTGTCTTGTGGTTGTTTTACAGCCCTACTTGTTTATTTCAAAAAGAACAGTTTTATACCCCCTCCTAAAAAAATATTTAATGTTGCAGATATAATACAGACATGTGCGTGTGTGCACATATATATAAACACTGTAGAAACAATTACTTTTTGAGTTTAATCAGTGATTTTACCCACTCCTTGCTAGAAAAAATATGTGATTCAATATCATAAGTAGTAGGTGTAATTAGTAAAAGAACCAGGGCATAACTGTGATGTTTTCTGAGCATGTTAAACACTTAAAGAATTGTTCTGGATGTAAATTGTTAATGTAATGCTGTTTGTTTCAATCAGAATAATTATGAGTATATAAGTCTGTATATAAGTCTGTACATAAAACATACAACAACATGAATGTGATTCAATTCCCTCAATGGAGTCCTTTTTCATTCTGTGTCTACAGGTAGAAAAAAAATTGAAATACCTTTTTAGTGATACACTGATAATAACACCAACGCTGCTGTATCTCACACATGCATACACACACACGTACGCACACACACGCACGCACACACACACACACACACACACACACACACACACACACACACACAC
>CAIGQW010054073.1:9961490-9975026 GCA_903798125.1 Danio choprae | reverse complement strand
TTGTTAAGTGAAAGTCTCAAGAAAAAAAAATGCAGTGAAACTAAGCTTGCTTGCAGTGCAATGGGAGATTCACTGCTTTCATTAAAATTCATACACAACTGTCCAATGGAGACTCTAGTGAGTTTAGAGCTCCGCTTAGCTTTCAGACAAACCAATTCAGTTTAACGGTTTATTGCCTGCCTCAGCAGTCCCAAAATGTCTGTTTGGAGACATGTTATACCACAGCAGCATAAGAGCCTCACCTTGTTTCATCTCTTTATTTTTCTCTATCTCTGAGATAAAACAACCCACTGTTCCACTTTCACCATCTCTCTCTTTCTCTCTCTCTGTTGCTCTTTTTCCTTCCTTATTCTGAATCTTCCCACTGTCCTCCTCTGAGTATCAATATTGAATATTTTGTGTGATCCTCTGGCTAGTTCAATATTTCAGCGAGCTCTTTCGGATCATGCCACCCCTGGGCCCTGTCTCAGCAAATACGATATTGAAGAAGGTACAAATGAAGATGCTGGTGTGTGGACTTTGGTCTGCTGTGTTTGCTCCAGGTTCTCCTGTGGGGGTTCATGAACAGACTTCCTGAGACGAGGAAAAAGACTGTGACATTGTATCTAGTGTGGTTCCTCTGAAAGGGAACTAGAGGACACACGGATGGAGGACATCCAAAGAGAGAGCCTTCATAGTGAGTACAAATACTTCTTGATGGATTACAGAAAGACAGTTGCTAATAAATATACTGTGCTGTATAAAAGTGAAAATAAGGCACAGATGACTTAAGTTTTTTTTATATAATGCAATGCTGGCTATTGGAATATTTTAAATTGTTTAATGAGAAAGTTTTTTAATGAGAAAGGTTTTTAAATGATTATTATTTCTTCTGGATTAAGGTCAGGAGTTGGAATAGGCTACTCCAAAGGCTTCATTTGTTGTTTTTCTTCAGCCATTCAGAAGTGGACCTGCCGGTGTGCTTTAAATCATTGTCCTGTTGCAGAACCCAAGTTTTCTTTAGCTTGAGGTTGGGTTAATAAAAAAAACCTTAATTGAAAAAATGAATAAATAAACTGCATGATGCGTTTAATTGTGTTTTTCTTTATTAATATTATTATTTTTTTGATAATATGAAACATTAAACTGTGACAAACATGCAAAAAATAAGAAGTATTTATTTATTTATTTATTTATTTATTTAAGTCATGTGTCATAATCCTTAGCATGTAATATTTCCAGTGTTATAATTTGCTGGCATGTCCAAATGACCCGTCACTTTGTGCAGGTAATACCTGATTTGTTACTTCCTGTAATCTGGGTGAGAACTTTAAGACAGCTCACATTATGAGGACATTTCAACTGACATTTGCTGTACCAGACATGTTTGTCAATAAACTATTCTGTCTCACACATTGTAGTGCAAGGCACATGCATTATTGATGTTTAAAGGGATCGTTCTCATTGAGGCTCTTTAGCTTAATACAGAATGATGGCTTCTCAATTTGCCTTTCAAAGGGTCAGGGTTCAAGGCTTCTTGTGTTGATAAGCCAAGAGGGCAGTCTTAAATATAATTTAAGCATGCAGAGGTTGTTGAATAGTCCAAACCAAGAAAAACGAAATGCCCTCAGGCTATTTGAATGCTTGCCATGAGAGTGGTAACATCTAATTTGTTTTAAACATATATCATTTAATAGATCTGGCATATGATTTCTCACTTTGTGTCTTTTCTTGTTACTTCTATTCTCCTATGATCACCTTGGATGTAAACGTCACCTTGGGGCAGATTACACATGATTTCATTGGGGATGTACTTGTGTGATGTAACAAGATTAATGCATCACATTTGTGCCTCATTTGTTTGCCAATATTCCAAGGATACACTTCAGAGCTTCCAGGTTTGTTGCTCTGTGCTTCTAATAGATGCTCTTGGCACTGCAGTTTTGATATACTACTGTATTTTGTTTACAGAAGGATTGGATCTCTGGCTGTCACGGTTGCAGGTTTGTGCGTCATCTGGAGTGTCTGTTTTGTCACGTGAGTTTGTTTTGTTTTGGTCGTCCATGTGTATTTGTTATTGTCACATGTCATGACGCGACTCTGCCTGCTGATTAGCCTGCCAGCTGAGACTTATTATCTCACCCATATATATTGGACTACGTTCTATGTTTCTGTGTCAGTTCGTTGTATATTGCTCACGGTCTTCTGTTTGTGCTCAGGACTTAGAGGAGTGGCTGTTGGACCCCGTTTTCGTCCTTCTGTTTCCTGCCATCCCTACCCTGTTTTCTTGTTTAATTATAGTTCTACCACCCTGTCCCAGTTTGTCTTGACCAAGTTTAATAAACTTTACCACTTGCATTTTGGATCCTATTTTGAGTTTTTTGACCGTAACACTGGCTATCTCAAGAGGAAGGGGAAGGTGAGGTGAGGGAAAAAGACAAGACAGCCTCACATAAACAAAACCTCTGGAATTAAGATCAATGGTCTTGTTGAAAGCTGCTTCAGATGTAAATAATAGAGGTTTGTTTCCCCTACAGGAAGAAGAAATTAACAGAAGAGACTATAATGTTATAGTTATAATATCTGATAATGCACAGTATAAGCATTTAAAATGTCATCTTACATAGGTTTGTTCATTGTTGACATGCAAATTCATGTTGACACGATATTCACAAAGTGTATTAAATAGAATAGATTGCTATATTAATGCAGCTTACAGTCATAAGCCACATGTCCACTATCTCCACTAATCACAAACGTTTGTCGTATTTCACCCCCTTGTGGCAGTCATATAGATTTTTCAAATTGATCATGAAGCAACTGTAAGGCTCTATGCTCATTCACCGTGGTAAATGAATAATATCATTATAAATATATCCACACAAACCCAATATTTCTCAACATGGCCTTACATCTCAATTGGGATATTTGTTGGAGCTAGTGGAAAGGTAGTTTTAGAATCTTGCTCATTGTCACTGTAGCTTCACTTAATTGTTTGCTTGTTATTTAATACACATAATAGCTCTGCTTGTTATGGGCTAATTAGCACTGCATTGGACATTTTGAAAATGAACTGCTGCATCTGTGTTTTTTTTAACCCTTGTGTGGTCTGTATATTGTGTTTGTCCTAAGGGACAAAAATGACCTGTCTACACTAAACCTCTAAAATAAAGCATTCATTCATTCATTTTCATTTCGGCTTAGTCCCTTTATTAATCTGGGGTCGCCACAGCGGAATGAACCGCCAACTTATCCAGCACATGTTTTACGCAGCGGATGCCCTTCCAGCTGCAACCCATCTCTGGGAAACATCCATACACACCCATTCACACTTATACACTAGGGACAATTTAGCTTAGCCAATTCACCTATAGCGCATGTCTTTGGACTTGTGGATGAAACCGGAGCACCCGGTGGAAACCCACGCCAACACAGGGAGAACATGCAAACCACACAGAAACGGCAACTGACCCAGCCGAGGCTCGAACCAGCGACCTTCTTGCTGTGAGGCGAACGTGCTACCCACTGCGCCACTGTGAGGCCCCTAAAATAAAGCAGCTTGATTTAATTTTTTGAAATTCCTCAAATCATTGATGAAAATGTTGACAGCCTTCATGAAAATATAAAAATAGATATATAATAAGATCTATATAAAAATAGATTTAATTTAGGGTCATTTCAAAATAAAATTTATCAAACAAACTGCTGTTAAAATGGTAATGGGTCATTTCTGACCATCAATAGAAGGTTGATTGCTGCATTGCCAGTAGATAACTTGCAAATCTTTTTACTACCATCTGCACTGTTATGGGATTGCATTCTTGCACTCATTTTCATTTTCATTTCGGCTTAGTCGCTTTATTAATCTGGGGTTGCCACAGCGGAATAAACCGCCAACTTATCCAGCATATGTTTTACACAGCGGATGCCCTTCCAGCTGCAACCCATCTCTGGGAAACATCCATACACACCCATTCACACTCATGCACTACGGACAATTTAGCTTACCCAATTCACCTATACCGCATGTCTTTGGACTTGTGGGGGAAACCGGAGCACCCGGAGGAAACCCACGCCAACACAGGGAGAACATGCAAACTCCACACAGAAACGCCAACTGACCCAGCCAAGGCTCGAACCAGCGATCAGCGACCTTCTTGCTGTGAGGCGAACGTGCTACCCACTGCGCCACTGTGAGGCCCGCATTCTTGCACTAAACAATTTTAAAAAATTCAATTCACAGTGGGATTACTTTACCCTTTTTAATTTTTTTTAGCTTGCACACAGCTAGTGTCAGTAATCTGCTTCATGGTAGTCAAACATGGCACTCATCAATCATGAAGAGCTTGACGCTTGTCTTCAGTGCAATGGACATTTTCCTATCCCCTGAAAAAGCTGAAATGAACGTATTTTAAAAAATTTCCTCCACCTGTAGAGGAGCACCAGTGTGCAGAGAACGCTGTCAGCATCCTGAGGCAGGCAGGCGTGTGACATCTAGATGATAATGGCTGACGATCATCATAATGCTGTCGAATCCTCATCTCTGTCACTGAGCCGTGCCTGTCTAACATTGCTTCCAGTCACTGTCACAGAGAAATATGACTGAGTGTTTTATGAAGATGTATGTATCCTTGTGTCATTTGTATTAATTTTTTGAGGGGTGTATTACAAAAATAAATTACTTTTAACCAAGTTATACAAATACAACTGGGATTGAATGAATGAATAGAGATAACGGACAGTGATCACATGCTAATTTCAACAATGTTGATAAAATTTAAGTTGTCACATAATTTTCCAACTTTAAGTGCAGTCCCAGTTGCAATTTAGTTTAAAATGTGCATGGTTTTATATATATATAAGCTCTCATCATGTTTTCATGAAGAATCTTTCATTCTGTATTACATGGCAACAGGGTTAACCCAATTAAAATATGTTAGCATTATTATTATTTAATATTGATATAATTTCTGACTCTAAAGTGGTGCCAGCCCAACACAAGTGCTCTAATGCTATAGCTATGCCTTCAAAAACATTTTACATCAGTTGTTTTAAATAGTAGACTCCTGAATTGGATGACAGGGAACCAATTTTGTGGTTTTAGGCCAAGGTTTTCAGAAGTTGTAAACATACAATATGTTGCCAAATGTTTTTGGACACACCTCTATGCCTCACTATGCAGAAGAATTTCTACAAATATGTATGAAATCACACTGAATTCACCTGTGCAATAAGTCCATTTGGGAATTTTTCTTATTACTAAATATTCCATGTCAATTGGGCACAACAGCAACGCATCCACTGTGTGGTCAGTGAAAACAATAGCTTAAGTGTCAACAGCTACAGACACCAAAACATTGTGTGGTCTTCAGATTAGCTTGAACAGTGTGTTGAGAAGTTCATGGAATGGATTTTTATGTCTGACCAACTGCATCTGCTTGTAGAAGAATGGTCAAAAATTATATTTTACTGTATGTCACTTAATAAGCATAAAGCAGATTATTGCATTAAAATAAATATAAGAATTCAGCTACAATGCTGAGAAACTACTTTTTTCAGTTTGTTGACAGTTATGTTGGCTTTACAGTGAATGCCAATGGCTGATGGGGCTACTAAAAAAAAAAAAGGTTGAGAGCTGATGTGATTGAACGTTCATCAAGAGACCATCACTATCGTTATCTACAGCCCAGCAGGCGATCTAATGTGCACTGAATACAGCTCATCTCACAGAGTCATTCCAACAGAGTGGAGGGCAGCACTTAAACTACTCTTCAGCCAAATAGCCAAACCATTGTGTGAGAGAAAACTACAAAGGTCCTTTCCAATGCTGAAATAGAAACATCAACAAGGTTAGAGGTGTTTCAATGTAAGCATACAACCACCACCAATCCATTGGCAGTTTCTTGCATTTGCTCAACAGTTTTACCTGTAGGGTTTTCAAAAGGCACTTGCATGTGTGCTGTTATCCTTGTTCTGTGTTTCTCTTACAATATTAATAAGTATTACTTATAGATTTACATATCTGATAGCTGATGATTATTTACAATGTTTTTATGTATCATTAAAGGCACAAATTGCATGTTTGTCAATTGTGTAAACTAAACGATGAACAATGACTTAAATATATCAGTTATAAGCTTAACTTTGGTCACCTTAGTCCTATTCACAGTAAAATGAAAAAATATGCAATTACTAGCTGATTTAGTATCACATGAATTTTCGGTTAAATAGGAGACTAAAATGCCTGGATCGATTGGTTTCCTGGATCTAAGTTTTCATTCTGAGTTATGACTTGTGAAAATGTGGTTATCATCGCGACGCATTTAGAGCAAATATTTGTCTGGCTGAAGATGACAGTTGATCCCCTTTTGTATCTCCTGTCTCTTATCTTCATTCTGTTAAGATGTTATATTTTGTGTTTTAGTGTTTCTTCAATTCTCCTTTAAGAATTTGGTGTATCTAGACAATCAAAATAAAAGCAGTACATTATACTTAATCATACAGGATTGATGTCCTTTTTACAAAAGTATTGCACATTTTAATTACATTCAAAAAACATTTTAAGCGTAACTGTTTTACACATCCTGATTGTCACACCCCCTGCACGTTCTGTCAGCCCCGATCACCAGTCACACTCTCCAGCCACTACACAACGCACTCACTCACCTGATTACTAACCACACACACCTGTTCACTCATCACACTCACCTGCTCCAGTCATCACCACCGCACTATATAGTCTCACCCTCTCCAGTCCTTCTTTGTCCGGTACCTTCTTCACATGGTCGCAACGCTCTCTGTCTGCTCATCTCGATCATCCGCCAAGGCTATCTGTGACTCGTCTTACCCAGAGGCTAACCCCTGTCATCGGCTTGCTCTACTTAAGGGAAGTGACTCTATTGAACTGTTTGCATGCACCACTCGGTGCGAAGATATACTTGTGTTTAATAAACACTGTGTGAACGATATCCTTGTCTCTGCCTTCTGTGACCTGTGACACTGATATGTTATGAAGCTATTCATATCCTTATTTGCTGAATTTCAAGCACCACACTTATAAGCAAAAATTTCACCAAACCGATGCTGACAAGTACATCTTAATTTGCATCCAGCATTACAAGTAATTTTCAAAATGACATTTTCTATCCTGGCAGGTGTATGAATTAAAATGTCAAAACGTTATCTGCAACTAAAAGTACAGATTTAGGTTGAGGAAAAAGAACCAGATAATCAGACTAATGCAGTGGCACAGGTCGACAGGCAGAGAGCTGCTTCATAAGAGCTCTCAACAGGAAGCAGAGTAACACAAATCGCAACAATAATTGCACCGAGACTATAAACTGACACACACCTTCAATATTCCTCTCATAAGATTTTAACTTCTCTAGCCAGGTATCAAGAGCTGCTTAGAAACACTGTCTTTACGTGTCACCTGGGATTATTTTCAAGCCCAATTTCCAGTGAGCGAAAGCTCTAATTTGGAGCAAGATTTTGTGGTCAGCAGAGTTTACATAATAGATGAGGAGTGAAGAACTGTAGAATTAGGTAGGTGGTATATAAACACAACAACAAACACATTTATATCACACCCTGATGTCTTTGTTCTTAGTCCCCTTAATAGGCACTTCACTTATACAGGCCGAAAGCAAGACACTTTCATAAGCTCGAGATCAATGCAGGAAATGTAGGCAATATTGAAAAGTGTCTATAATTCATGCCACTTTGCCTCACTCTGCTTATTCTGCAAAACACAGCAGCTTCTGTATTCGGAGTGTGAACTCATGGGCCTCGGATTGTCCTTAACCTGCCTCTGTTTATGCAGGTTTATCAAGCTTTATATTGCCTCCCCATTGCACTGGCTTCACAGAATATTTCAAAGTGCCCTTTACACTAACAAAGAGATGGCAAAATTGAATACCATTTTCTGCCTCCTATGGAAATGATGTGTTCTGGATGACTGAAATTCTTGATGTTGTCATTGTTTTTTCTGGCTTTTACAGTTAGCCAGGTGTGAGTATGCTCATATTTCTGTATGCTGATATTTTTACAGGGTACACTTACAAGTATTACCACAATCAAAAGGGAAGATGGGCAATTATATAACTTGATGGAGGAATTTGTCAATTCTCCAAATCCTTATTTAATACTTTTATGTTTACAGAGTTTCTCTGCACTGTTACATTTACACTGTTTGCAACTACAGTACACATTTTAATGCATTTTGGCCATTAATTTATACAACAGTGTTTTGGAAACTTAGAAACGCAACCTTTAAAAACAAGTTTCAAGCTTGATATGTAAGAGATAATTAATGGCTTGCCATGCATTAAGTTAGGGATAAAGTTTATCCAAGAGGTTGTTATCACAGAATAAATTCCGATGTAAAGCAGGGACGGTTGTATAAGAATGAAGGGCTTTATTCTGCAAAAACAACCATCCTGGATGTACTTTATCCTGCTTAATGCATGGGTGCATTGCAATAAAAACAAATTCATATGATCATTTTCATTATTTCACTAACCTACTTATTATTCATTCACAAGACGATGAGCATGTAAGCATATAAATTTGAACATATTTACTGACAGTCAAGATGATTCGAAGTTCCCGGTGAGCCTGTGTTATTTGGAGGTTGTTACTTCGGAATAACATACCTTGCAATGTCGCAACTGACCAATCAGAATTGAGTGTTCCAGATAGCTCTGCACTAAATTAGGTATAAAGTACATTCAAGATGTTGTTATCGCAGAATAAAGCCTGACAGGCTTATCAAAAGCCCGGCATGAAGCAGAGGGCAGTTGACTGCAGGGCTTTATTCTGCGAAAATATACTCTTTCCTACTCAGTTGTTTTTATGTACATTTAAAAAATCTATGTTCATTATGGTGTTTCCATCAAGCATTTTTAATGTGACATTCCAAAATGCAAATAACATAGGTGGATGGAAATCTAGCTACTAACTAGCATAGCTCATTGTCACATACTATTAGTTTGGTTCATTTCATTTTCTATTTATATGTCAGTATTTCACTTTGGGGATGCCAATGATATAACCAAGGTCCTCATTTACACTTGCTCAGGTGGTTGCTGGGTCAGCCTGCAAGTAGAATTTTGTAACAAGGACAGATATAATGCTAAGTAAATATAGTCCTGTAGACCATCAGTGGTAAGTCATTTGGCAAGATAGTCCTGGAAAATATAGTTCACTGGAGATTTAAGCCAGTTGGCAAAAGTAACCATGTCACACATCGATTACTGTAGTTTTAAGCCAATAGGCAAGGTAGCCCATGCACACATAAATAGTAAAACATGCAGTCATATGGCCCAATGATGAAAAAAACAAAAAAAAACATGTCTTGCCAAAATATCTACTTGTTTCAGGAAGTGTTACTTTCATTCATACTGTTTATGGATAGATAATAACAAATAACAAATTTAGCATCACTGTTATTGAGTTATTTTTGGGGGGACTTTTTTTATACTTGTTTGAGAATATTTTTAATCTGCTTTTACTTGAACAAATTGAGATAAATAATCCAATATGTTAAAATTAAATCTTAGTTTCTCTTCAGTTTGGATTGACATTAGAGCCAAAGTATGTTGCAGACATTTAATGAAGACCTTACACAAATAGGCATTACATTTTCCATTTAATAATGGTGAATGATTGTCTTTTAGGAATGTTTACAAGCATACCTGTGAACAAATAAACAAGTGAACAAACAAACAAATACAAGTCAGTTACAGAAAGACAGCATTGCAAACAGAATTCCTCTAAATTCCCCAATACAGTATGTTGGAAAAATATAGACGTTTCTCCCTGCAGGAAATGTTGCAATACAAGCCATCTAAATGGTTCTTATCAAGCATATGAAAAAAATAGAGACACTTCATTTGTAAGATAACTTCATAGCTCCAAGCTCTAGAGCACAGTGTTTTGGAAGGAAGACCTTCTCTAGGAAGAAAACCTTGGAACTCTTTCTTTGTCTTGATGCCAAAAGAACTAAGATTAATGAAACCACATGCACACCTACACACGCTGAGTTTCTACTTTAACCTTCTTGACAGTCCTTTCCAAAACTTCAAAAGCTTCTCTTGCCCTTTGAACAAAGCTCATTTAAAAAATGACATTCAGCAAGATTTGTCTTTTTTTTTTTTTTTTTCCCAAAGACATTAAGAGTCTACTATGCCTCATCTGTGGTGGTGACTCACAACACTGGGCACTAGCATAAATGTGGCAAAAATTATTTACTGCGCTGAATATTAAGCATTAGGCTTTGCTTCTGAACATGTAGCTCAGCAGTTTAGCGGGAGATTTATGCGGAAAGTAATGTAGATGGCTGAGAGTGAGATCAGTATTTCAGCACTGACTCTGTTCCAATGAGCTTCAACCCACCCACACTATATTTACAGCACACTGCTGAAAACACTGAAAAACATATACACACAGAGAAACTCTAGCCTTCACCTGGTTTTTATTATGAGAGGGTCACTGGTATTAGTCTCTGTTGTAAGACAGACCTTCCTCTATTGTCCTGATTTATGGGGTTTCTTGTTTATCCCTAAAGTAGTCCATAAAAACGTTGAGTAACACCTTTATTCTGACAGTATATGCCCAAAAGTCCCATATAAATGTCTAAATGGTGTGCTATTTTGTCAGATATATTCATTTGGGGAGCAATTTGGACTTTAATTTTTTATTTAGTAATACACTCAACTTAAAGCTTCCAACTATATTTATGACATAGCTTTTTTATTGGCTTTTACTGCCTGATTTATGTTGTGAACTTACATATTGCCTCTTAAGGAAAAAACTAAACTTTTTATAATTCAGCACAATTATCTCAGATTAAATCTACCCAACCTTATAAATCCTTATCTTTGTGACTGGCTTTTTCTCTTAGCTGTATTTTTCCTCAGCAGGTTTCTGTACTACTAGAAGGTCAGTTGTAGGTGAAATGCCCGCCATTAATTAAATTCCTATCTGCATTACTATGCACCAAATACAGTAACTGCTGTGTATCTATTTACCAAACAACTCTATATTCTGTACCCTCATGTAGGTCATATTTTAAAGATGCTATTAATCTTCTTTTTAATTATGAATATAATGTTGCAGTATAAATCCAGATTAGATGGAAAGATTGATCATCCTTCCTTGGTGCCCTGGCAAAGTGCTTGCCTGTATAATTAAAAGGAAAATATGAGAGAGTAGAATAGGAGGGGACAGGAAAAGTGACATTTCTCTCTCTATCTCACCCACTCGTTCTCTTTCTGTATTTAAGGCAGTTGTCTTCCTCAATCTTATCAAGGTTGACAGCCTATGTACAATTGGCCATTGCTGATCTCTGAAAGCACACTTCAGTGATCACGATACAGCAATTAATAAATTACGTAATTGAATTATTATTTTGTCAGCATGTGCGCATAAAGTGAATTACACAAATGCTAATCTGAGTAAAGTTGGAGTAATTTAGAGAAATGCTTTTAACATTTGAACTACCAGAATTGTATTATTACTATAGTGCAATAGTGGTCATTCTGGTCATTCACATAAGACACCATGTTGTTACGTTTTAAATACATTTGAAGCTTCTTTTAAGATTTTATAAATACGCTCTGAATGTTTGTTGTCATATTTTAAAAAGTCATTACCTCAAAAAAACAATATTGTTTTTTAATATAGCCTATTGTGTGCAAGTTACTAGATGAACCCAAAAGGTGTGTATCTTTTTACTTTTCATTATATTTTATTTAACTCGCAGTGAAAATGTTGTTTTGAAAGACGTATCTGTCATACAGGTAGGTATGTTTATTATTATTATATATATATATTTTTTAAGTTGCCCGCCAAGCCCCTGCTTCATGTCTGGGGATGACAGGCATGTGTTTTGTGTTAAATGTCTGCAAGGGGAACTGGAAGTGGAGCCCTTTCCCTTGCTTTATGGATGCTGATGGTCCTGCTGTGGATTTAAAAGCTTGCTTCACAATTTTCTCTAATCCTGATGTGGACTCTTAAGTTAAGTGAGGCTGAGGGGGGCTTTACCAAGTAGCCTCGTATTTAAACCAGTAGTTTCTCCAAATCATAAAAACATAGGTGGCTTTGTTGAAAATTGAATGGTTTAGTGAAACTAGGGAGGTACCTCATAACAAACTGATTGAGAACTAATAATCAGACTGACAAATCAAAGGGAAAGGAATAGTTCCCCCCAAAATAAACATTCTCCCATCAATTGCTCAACCTTGCCTTATTCCAAACCAGTTTGCGTATTTGTGATCTGTTAAATACAAAAGAAGATATTATGGAAAATGTTGGAAGCCTGTAACTATTGACTTTTTATTATTTTATGATAATTTTTTCCCGGATGTCAACGATTACAGGTTTTCAACATTCTTCAAAATATCTTCTTTTGTCTTAAAACAAATCTAAATGGTTTGGAACAAGTCAAGTGTTAAGCAAATGATGGTTCATTTGATTTTAATTTTTGGGTAAACTATGACTTGAAGTTTCTCTTTCATTCTGAACTGATAAAATAACTAAGAAACAAAGGACTCCTTAATTGTCTAAAGTTTATAATGCAGCAATAATGAGCTATTTAGGTTTATTAAGAATGTGTGTATATAATGGTACAGGGAGTGGAAAAGACAAATGCTATTTTACATTTGCACTGGTGGGCAAAGCCTATGTGGTGGCAGGACAGGCTGATGGTTCCCTGCACATCATGTTAGTGTTTCAGGCCTGTCAGGCTGACCTACTCAAATAGCTGGATACCAGATCTGAGTCATGATGTAGTTATGGCAGGCCACAGACCTTTCTGTCTATGCTACCAAGAAAACAGCCCACATTATTGTTGCTAAGGAGAGACACCTGTGGCTGGACGTCTCCAGGATCAAGAAAGGTATTATTACCATCAGGACTATTAGGTGATGCTGTCAGTGTTGTTGCTGATAGGTTTCAGGCAACCAAGCAGAGGCATTCCTGCAAGACATCGCTCACAAAATACAGAAGCCTTCAAACCTTTAAATGGTTGTCGTTATTATTTTTGTGAAGAAAAAAAAAAGTTTAATTATAGATTTATAGCTAGCAGGGCCTTGATAACTATCCAAATCTTGACAGTTTGAATTCCAGTATAACTTAACATTCATCTTAATAGTGCCCCGGTGCAGCACTTTTCTCATGAATACAAATTGCTAGACATTCAGGAGACAGTCAAAGGCATATTTTGAAAGAGCTGGGGTCAGTTACTGATGGTCCTATAGAACCAAATATCCTGAGCAGCGGGGTGGTTTATGCCTGGACAAATAAACGTTTAATAGACATTCTGGTTGCAGAGTCTGTGCTGCAGAGATGGGTTTTGCCTCAGGAAAAGGACACAATGTCTGTTGCCAAGGAAACAGAGAATCATAGTATGTCCATCTAACTTTGTGATGTACTTTTTTTTTCTTTTTTTTGCTGCCTATGATGCATTTTGTAAAATGTCATACCTTGTCTTGTCTTGTGTTCAAACTGTTGTGTGTTGGTTTGTATTGTATGTATTGTGTGTGTGTATATATATAT
>CAIGQW010054073.1:9928950-9961390 GCA_903798125.1 Danio choprae | reverse complement strand
CATACATTTTCCTCTGGCTTAGTTTTTTCAAGGGGTTGGCCCAGATAGGACTTGAAGCCACAACCTTCTTGCTGTGAGGTGACAGTACTAACCATTGAGCCACCGTACCGCCCACATACATACAGTAAATACAAAACCCCACTTTTACACTTTGTGACAGCTTTCTCTGTAAAATCCAGAACAGTAAATACAAAAATAAAATAAAAAATTGCCAGCTGTGCATCTGTGATGCAGATCTCCCAAACGTGCTCTACTGAAATAAGATCTGGTAACTGAAGTGAACTGAAGTGAAGACACATTTCAAAAAAATAAAAATTCATTCATTCATTCATTTTCATTTCGGCTTAGTCCCTTTGTTAATCTGGGGTCGCCACAGCGGAATGAACCGCCAACTTATCCAGCATATGTTTTACGCGGCGGATGCCCTTCCAGCTGTAACCCATCTCTGGGAAACATCCATACACACCCATTCACACTCATACACTACGGACAATTTCATTCATTCATTCATTTTCATTTCGGCTTAGTCCCTTTATTAATCTGGGGTTGCCACAGCGGAATGAACCGCCAACTTATCCAGCATATGTTTTACACAGCGGATGCCCTTCCAGCTGCAACCCATCTCTGGGAAACATCCATACACACCCATTCACACTCATACACTACGGACAATTTAGTCTACCCAATTCACCTATACCGCATGTCTTTGGACTTGTGGGGGAAACCGGAGCACCCGGAGGAAACCCACGCCAACACAGGGAGAACATGCAAACTCCACACAGAAATGCCAACTGACCCAGCCGAGGCTCGAACCAGCGACCTTCTTGCTGTGAGGCGAACGTGCTACCCACTGCGCCACTGTGAGGCCTAAAAAAATAATAAAAATCTAAAAAATAATAAAAAATGAGATGACTTTAGATTTGTAACATGGTGTGTTATCATGCTAGAAGTAATCATACCAACATAGGTAAACATTGTAGTCATAATGGACATGGTCAGATAGACTGTTGTCCTTAAATTGTTCTGAAAAGGTGCCCAACGTGTGACAAAAATAAAAATAAATAAATAAAATTTCCCCACACTATTACACCACCAGCAGGAGCATGTTGACATAACATAATTGATCCATGCTTTCATGTTATTTATGCCTAATTCTGACAAATTAATGCTGCAGCAAAAAGCACTAGACCTGATAACTCCAGTTCTCTCATGGGAACAGAGACGTGTGTCTGAAACAGACATATGGGAGTTCGCCAGACGACCAATCACTCTGAAGAGTAAGAAAACAGGCAAATGAAATGCCAAATAAAATGGCAGAGCTCAGCTCCACAGGTGTCAGCGATTAGTCATTAGCAGAGTATATTAGCTGACGGCTGAGAAGTGAGCATTTAGATTTTTGCTTCAGAGCCTCACACTAGAGACTGAAGAGTACCTCTGCTAAGCTGATTTCATCAAGAAAGCAGTATTCCTACCAGTGGGTGCGACGACGTGTACAGCGGTGGTCGAACTGGGCTCCTTTCCCGTCCCTTGGACGTTTCGCTGGTAGATGAAAAAGCAGTTTTTACTAAAAGAGCAGATCCTAAGAGAGCAACATGGTCGAGCAACAGGTCTTTTTCAAGACGCTGTTCTGACTGTGCGTTTCTGGATGCGGTGGTTCCTATCTACGGATGATGGGCACGGGTACCGCATAACAGGCCTGGGGGTCCAGCATGTTGATGCGGTGCTCATGAGAGCATGGCTGTTGCACAGCTGAGAGTGCAGCTTCCAAGCCACCCCCATTGCTCCCCGTGAAAGAGGTTAGCACGCGGGTAGATCTGAGGATCACAGTGGGGGTTTATCCGTCGCCACCCCTACACCTCCACAGCGTGCCCCATCCAAGCTTCGAGCGGTTGTGTCGGTTCATCCCCCTGGATGCCTGTGCCTCCGCTTGATGACACCATCGTGACATTGGAGGGCTAGCTGTCATGCTCAGATGACAAACTGGGCTCGCTACCATCCTTCGGGGTGCAACGCGTGGTCACGGTTCTCGAGTCAGACATGATGGCTGCGCTTCCTGGGATGCTTCGGCAGTGTGGCTGAAGATGGCTTGTCCCCCAGTCTCACTGTCAGTCCAGTCTTCCAGCTCCCGTCCCCTTATCCAAGAGGCGCACAGCACGCACACGCTGACATAGAGGTAATTTTTCTCCACTCGGTCCTCGTGCACTTCCGTCTTCACCTCCCTTGATGGCGAGGCGGTCAGTGGGTACGAATTTATTCCTCAGGTGGTGGGCGCTGCCACCTGGAGGGGTAAGCTGAGACCCCTGTCCAAGGCAGTTGATGATGATGATGATGAAGCCTTTATTTGTCACATACACTTTTACATGTAGCGAAATTGGACCCCCCTGACCATACACATTTCAGGGAAAGACAGGTCAGATTAGAGGTAGCTTTTAGAAAGAGAAAATAAGATACATTTGGGAAGAGAGAGAAAAAAAACTCTTACACTGTCCTTGAATTAGGGCAGTGTAAGATCGGAGGGGGGAGGAAAGCCCCAGCAACCAAGCACATAAACACATAGAAATAACATTGCAACAGGGGATGGGAACAGGGGATGTAGATATAGTCCAATGAGGGCGGCAACCATCTGGTGCTGCCGCTAGAGAGCGCTGGTCGCAGACCCGCCTACCCACACCTGTTGGTGAAACGAAGGCGTGGGATGCGGGGCTAGGTAGTGATTGTCTATCTGTAGCTGTGTATGTGTGTGTGTGTGTAAGCCTGTAGAGTCTCGACAGGTGTCCTTGGAACAGGGAGCAGGAATTTTCAGAGAGTCTCCTTATGTTGAAATCCAGGGGGTTGTTTGTCTCCAGCCGAGGCCATCTGGCAGGAAAGTCACAGGGAAATTGAAAGAGAAGAATTTTGTTTTTCAAATTTAGGTCAATATCTGCCATTTTCCCAGATATTTACTGTTCGTCACAGGTCTCCAGGTCTGACCAAATCTTCTTGCAAAGCCGCTAGTTTCACCCCAGTCTGGTTTGTAACAACTCTGCTCACTACCGTTTCAATCCAGCCGGCCAGCTTGGTGGGGTTTGTTATCAATCATCGATACCCCAGGGCCCCGCATAAGCCCATCAGCAGAAACCCTGTTATCAAAATTCCAAATAGATAGATATCTTCAATATCCTCCAGGGACAGAGCAGCCAGGCACACGACGCGACACTTCTCCCACCTGTCCATCACGTATCCAGCTGCGAGCGTCCCCGCAGGACAAGTGGGTTCCTCCAAACCCAAACTTCTTGTTGAAAAAATGGTGTCAATTGCATTCGGAGACCAGTTGATCAAATCCATAATTCCTTATTCGTTTGGACAAAGAGATCCTCAGAGATAGAAAAAGACGAGACAAGAGGAGCCAGCCAGGAGAGATATGGGAGGGAGAGGGAAAAAAAGTGCGACCGCCTTCGCTCAGAGCCGAAGAAGAAATTTGAGTGTCTCTGTGTCTCTCACGGCCAGAACCCACAACGCTGCGGGCCATGCTGCTTCTGCCCTGCACCATGGCATCACCTGGCTGTGCTGCACAAGGGTGGTTCTTACCCAGGCTTATACATAAGCACCGCACGGTGGTCGACTATGCTCTTATGACCTTCAAGTTGGCCGTTCGTGCCCTGGGAAGGTAAATGTACAGTAAATGCCACCCTTGGCTTACCCTGGCAGAAATGTGCTGTGCCAACAAAGTATGCTTTCTTGATGTGCCCGTATCCCAGGCAGGCCTACTCAGCAACACTGTCGGGGACTTTACCAAGGAATCCTTGATGGTGATAGATTAGGTCATCTCTTGGTGGGCTCGGAAAACTGCCTGTTCCTCACCGACAGTGCTTTTACCGTGGCTTCAAGATGCTCCGTCATCACAGCCCATTCCACCAGTAAGTTGATGCTTCCTTCACAGGTCACAGTTACGTCCAGTAACAGGACCGCAAAGCGAACCTGAGGCGGGCCGCTTGGAGAGGAGGAGAACCATTCTTTCCTTGAAGGGCCGGGGCTTCACTAAGAGTGCACTGGGCTAGTGCTGCCCTGTCTGATCATTTGGCAGTTATAGTGGTCTCACTGAAGTTTTTTAGAGGCTTCTGGGGCAAATGACATTTGTAGCCGCTATCACGCTGCTCAAATTGTTCATATGAGACAACTTCAGCGCTGGCTTCGTGATCGGATTCCCAGATGGTCATGGTATGCGGAGATGCACCGGGTGTCCATCAACACGCTGTGTTGCTGCACCTTCAGTCCCTGGATGGACCGTGCCTTCTACGGGCCTGGGTGCCCTTAGAACAAGTGTCCAGTCAAGCTGTCATTCTGACAGATGCTTCCAGTACGGGCTGGCAGGCTGTGTGTATCGAGCATGTAGCTGCAGGTTCGTAAACCGGACTTCGGTTGCATTGGCATTTCAATTGCTTGGAGCTGTTGGCAGTGTTTTTCACTCTCCGCCGGTCCCTACCGGTATGGGAAGGGAAACACGTGTTGGTTAAGACAGTCAGCACGGCTGCGATAAAGTACATCCACCGTTTTGGGTGCGCTACTGCCGCATGTCTCAGCTCGCTTGCCATCTGCTCCTTAGGAGTCATACAGCTAAATAACTGCGCACCATTCAAATCCCAAACAAGCTCTACCATGCCAGCTTACACACTCTCACGACAGTTTCCACCCTGGCACAGTCTAGCTGTTATAGGCACGCTTCAGAGAAACCCAGGTCATACTGCTGCTTCTCCCAAGCAGCCCTTCACTAGCTGCTTTCCCTGCTCAACACGAATGCGCTGGCTCTCAGCTGGCCCCGGGTTTATGCAATATGCGTTTTTCCCCAGTGAGCCTGCTCGCACAGATTCTGTGCAAGGTCAGGGAGACGAGGAGCGGCTCCCATTTGTTGCGCCTCCTTGGCCCAACTGGACCCAAGTTTCCGGACTCACACTCCTCGTGATGGTCCTCCCTTATAAATTCCCCGGAAGAAGCATTTATCTGGGACGGGAACCCTCTGGCACCCATACAGGGTTCTGGAACCTTCATGGATTGTTTCTAGACAGAGTGCAGAGGACTTAGGTGACCTACCAGCTGGGTGGTTAACACCGTCACTCAGGCTAGAGCACCCTGTATAGGCATGCCTATGTCCTGTAGTGGAGTCTATTCGTTGTGTGGAGCTTCTCTCTGAGGACATGCCAGATTAGCGTAGTCAGGATAGATGGAGCACAGGCTGTCACCCTCCACACTGAATGTTTGGCCTGCTGCCATCCCCGCTATCTGTGGGGCAGCGGATGGTATCGTGCTGGGATGGCATAACCTTATCTGCAGGTTCCTCAGAGGCGCGTGGTGTGAGATGGTTAATTCCATCCCCGCCCCTCTCTTTTGCCCTCTTGGGATCTCTCTAGCCCCAGGGGTTATGGTGATGTCCGTTGAGCCACTCGATTCATTATCTATAAGTTTTCTGTCCATGAAGGCAGCTGTGCTGGTCACATTGGTAACAATCAGGAGGGTCAGGATTCCGGTGACATTTTCGGTCAGCAAATTGTGCCAGGAATTCTGACCGGCATACTCTCATGTTTACCTGAGACCCATCTATGTGCTTCCTTTTTGGCGTGAGTACGCGACGCCTCTTAATAGAATATGTAGAGCTGCGGGCTGGGCAACACCTAACACATTCGCGAGATTTTATCATTTTCAAGTGGAGCCGGTTTTCTCCCGGTTTATAGGTAACTCTTGTCAATCGGGAGGAAATTAAGATTGGATTCAAAAGGTTTGCTGCACCATGCTCCCTAACCTGAAGATACGTGCACTATTTCTGTCCCCTTTGGCGGACCCTAGAGAATTCCTCCGAGGCCCCCAGCATCCAACTCAGCTGAGGAGCCAGGTGCCTGACCCAGTATGATGTCTGGTATGCCCACCTTGGTCTGCCCACATGCAGGAGTTTGGTGCCAGCTATGCGCGGTCCCCGATGGCAAACCCATATGCTTATTTCAGCCACAGAGTGTTCCTCCTGACCAGGCAGACCTGTGTCTTCCCTGCCCACTAACCAACTTATTATATTTACCACTCCCCCTCTATAGGGCTAGTTCATATGTTCTAATTGCCATCAAGTCTCCCCTCTTGGGTAGCAGGTGGCCTCCGCAGTGTCCTCCCCCTTCGGGGACTGGCACGCTTTCCCAGCGCACTGCCTGCTGTTAGCTGAGTGATCGACTCTTTAGCAGGCAATGTATAACTCCAGAAATGTATCAGTGGATTGGCTGATATGATATTTGTGTTAGAGGGCAGTTGAACGTGTAGCTACCTAACAAAGTGGACACTAAATTTGATACGAGACTTTGCACACAGTAATAGGGTTATGTGACTTTTTACGTGATAATTTTAATTTCTTGTTTTAGTTTGTTTATTTGTTTGTTTTAATTCTAACCCTGTTTCAAAAAGATAACCTCAGCATAGTCACCTGCCTCATTGCAACATGCCCTGATAACAAAGTAAAGCAAAAGACAAATGACTATAAATTATGTTGCAAGATATAAATTCCATTAGCCAAGTTAAAACAATCAAACATTGGAACCAGGGTTGTGTTGTGTTTTTGAACTGTGTATGTTTAGAACATCATATATTGCTGCATCTGCTCTTTCTCTGTGCAATACTTTTTTTATTTTTCTCTGTTATTAAATTAGTTTTCATAGATGTTTATACCCAGGGCAATAAGGTATGCTGTTGGTTGTGTAAAAAGAGTGTTAGTAATTAGTATTGCATTCTGCCAGGACTAAACCTACACACATTGTTGCTGTTGTTTTTGTATTTGTTTTTAGTTTTTTTTTTTTCTTCTTGATTCTCCTTCCACCATAAATATTTGCACAACATATTCTCAGTTTCTATGACAAGGCAAATTGCCACATTATACCTGCCTAGTCTTATTTGGAGCTTAATTAATAAAAGACAACAGCGCTGGATGTGCATTTTTAAATATTTATATTATTGCAATTAAAGAAACTTGTTTCCCAGTGATGGGTTGCAGCTGGAAGGGCATCTGCTGCGTAAAACATATGCTGGATAAGTTGGCGGTTCATTCCGCTGTGGTGACCCCTGATTAATAAAAGGACTAAGCTGAAAAGAAAATGAATGAATTAAAGAAACTGCTGCTGTCTGTCTGACTGTCTGTCTGTTTCGGCGTTTAGGTTTGTCCATTTTTAAACAACATATTATTATTATTATTATTATTATTATTATTATTATTATTATTATAAATAGTAGTAGTAGTAGTAGTAGTAGTAGTAGTAGTAGTAGTAGTAATAGGATTTTTAGTATTACTATGTGTGTGAAAGTAATACCTACATTTTTGGTTACCAACATTCTTCAAAACATCTTTTTTGTGATGAACAGAAAAAATAAATGCATATTAGTTTGGGCCAGTTTAAGGAAGTGCGAATCATGTATAAACTATAATTTCCACAAAAACGATGCTTCGTTCTTTACATACTAATACATCACATGAATTATATTGTAGCCTGTTGATGTATTTAGCTGACACATAAAGGGATATAAAAATTATAGCTAAGAGACTGTCTAAAGGGGGTCATCAAAATAAAGTCTAACCTTGTAAAGTGTCACCAAGTTTTCATAGTGCTCAGTCAATTTATGCACATATTTCATTGAGATGCACCTAAATTGAGATTTTCTTTGACTCGTCACCTAATTGGCATGCTACTGCACTGCTTATATGCTTTAATGTGGATCTTTTAATGTTGTTTTTATAATCTTTCAACTGCAACTTTCACACTTTTCCATTTGCAGATTCTATTAAGCAAATGCATTTACAAAAACGAATGCAGTAGGTCAATTTAACATTTAACAAATGCAGGCGGCATAAGACGCAAATATATTAGAAACCTAAATCATTTGGTAGCAGAAATGAACTTTACATTTAAATAAAGAACAACATTTAATGCAGCAGCATCATCATCTGCTAGAGGGAAATGAATGGCCGCCGGGACCTGGCGATGCCCCCCACGTTCAGCGAGTCTGCCGTGCATTATGTATGGGATCTCTAGGATAGAGCCATTATGGCAATCAGAGGATCAGAGCATCAATCTCAGGTGAGCCACAGGGAGTAAATGAACTGTAAAGTGGAGTAGGAAGAGAGAGAGAGGGAGAGAGAGAGAAACCTGAGGGAGAAAGTGAACCTCAGTTTATCATTTAAACTTTGAGTAGTCGCACAGAGCTCTGTCTGTATAATTACCCCCAAAGAGATAATCTATTTATCAGCAACTCCATCTATCTATTACTCACTACCTTTCTATCTTTTGTCTTCATCAAGATATTCATCGCTAAATCCCTTGGGGCACCCAGATCTGGCAACCGAATCAAACCACAAAACGTGTTTGTTATTTATCAAAGCCACCATGTAATTTTCTGGAGCAATTTTCTCTTCCGAGCCTGATGTCACTTTTGACCTAATACAGGGCACAGTAATTGAGAAAAGATTTAGCCGGTAAATATTGTGATTGACTGAGTTATGGGGGCTTGTATGTTTTCCATTACTCTAGTTTATCCAAAGGGGATGCATTCAAGAGAGGCCTCCCACCACGGATGACACTAATTAATCTCGCAATTGCACGCTTGCTCATCAGGCCACACATTTAGCCCTGCCCCAATCTCATTCATCAAAATGCTCAGCGGCCAGGCCGCTGGAAACAAACTAAATCTCTCTCTTTAAAAGTTTTCATCACGTGTTTCGGGCAGTAAAGATCTGTGTCTGCATGTTTCAACAAATGCCCTTAGGGGCTGTTTACATTTGATCACTTCATGCATTTGTTTCTGATTGGATAGCTATCCATTTGTGAAAAAGGCAGGTGTAAATGCCCTCTGAATTGCACTTGAGGTGGATATAGCTGATTGCTCAAACCACTTTAGGAGATGGTCAGGGACACATTCCAAATGTCTAAACGCATCTGATTGTCAAAACCACATATGCAAACATTTATCCGGTAACACTTTACTTTAAGGAGGTGTTCACAAAGTCAATGAAACCATTATAATCGTCATCTAATATAATCGTCATATAATATGAAAGTGCCATGTCATGATTATAAAGGGCTCATGAACTTTGTGAACACTGCCTTAAAATGTCATAAATGTGAATGAGATTCATTGCATGCTAATGGCAACTGTTACTAAGTGTCATTTGCTGAGTTATGTCATTTCAAATGTAAAGATGACATTTTTTCTTATGACAACTTAAAATAAATGCATCACAACCTGTCTTTGTTTCTGTCATGGCAACTTGACATTACCAAGTCAACATAACATGATTGTCATGAGGTCATTATAATTGTGGCATAAATATTTTTTCTGATCACTTTTTCAGTGGAACAAACTGTATTTGTCATTAAAATGTCTCATTAAAAGTGTACATTAATATTTAATAGTTTATACCACTGGCAGCACGGTGGCACAGTGGGTAGCACAATCGCCTCACAGCAAGAAGGTCGCTGGTTCGAGCCCCGGCTGAGTCAGTTGGTGTTTCTGTGTGGAGTTTGCTTGTTCTCCCCATGTTTGCGTGGGTTTCCTCCGGGTGCTCCGGTTTCCCCCACAATTCCAAAGACATGCGGTATAGGTGAATTGGGTAAGCTAAACTGTCCGTAGTGTATGGGTATGAATGAGTGTGTATGGATGTTTCCCAGTGATGGGTTGTAGCTGGAAGGGCATTTGCTGTGTAAAACATATGCTGGATAAGTTGGCGGTTCATTCCGCTGTGGCAGCCGCAGATTAATAAAGGGACTAAGCCGAAAAGAAAATGAATGAATGAATGAGTTTATACCACTGTACTTTATGTCAAAATGTATATTAATAATACTGTTATAAAATCTATGACACATTTATAATGACTTATGTCAAGTTGTCATGACGAAGACAAAAATAGGTTCTGATGTATTTGTTTACGTCATAACAGTTGTCGGAACAAACAATGTCATATTTGCATTTGAAATGTCATAACTGATCGAATGATATTTAAAGACAGCTGTTACAAGCATTCATAAAATCTCATTCACATTTATGACATGTCATTTCATGATTATAAATGTTTCTTATGAACACCCCTTCAAATAAAGTGTTACCATTTCGCCTCCAAAAATGTAAATAAATAAATAAATGTAATGTATGACATTGGCTTTATCACATAGTCGATATGGCAGCACAAATGCAACAAGCAACACCACAGATGATAGTTTGGGGTGTTTGTTTTATTATATTGTACTGTTTTATTCTGTATTTGAGCAGCTATTAACTCTTAAATGATTACATTTCTAGTAATTACATATGTAGTGTTTTGTTTTTGCACAAATGACTGTAAACCCTTTACACTTCTGAATAATGTCTTGCACAGAGAAAATGCATGAAGTTACCAGATATAAACAGGCTCTCCTATATCTATGTGGAGTAGTGTATTGAGTAAACAGGACATCTGGGCTGACTTAGATGGTGGTGAAATCTATGTTATGCAGAAAGAGAGATTGAGAGATGTTAGTCTTATGAATATGCTGTAAGCAAGGCCTCAGGCATTGTAAGAAATGTTAGATAGGGATTTTGGTGTTATCCATGTGCAGTCCTCTGTCAGTTTCATACTGACAGAAAACTTGTGTCATGGCATGAAATTCACTTTATGGGATTTGTGTGATTGCTGAATGGCATTTTGAAGACTATGGGCTAAATTACAAAACAAGACAAAATAGAAATTAGAGTGATCCACTGACTTTATACAATTGAATAGACACAAACACAGAAGCTCATTTTTATGATGTTTAATACAGTGCATAAACTAGTGCAAATTAAGCAGCAAACACGCAAAACTAATGATGGCAATGTCAACATGAGTGAAAAGGGGGTTAAAACATACAATTTTAGGTATTATATGGTGCAAATACCAGATGACTCCTAATAATCTTAAATCACCTTGCCTGAGATATATGCAGTATTCTCCTCAAATTCATTTTTGCATCTGAAAAGAAAACTCCTACAAATGCATATGCAATAAGGTCAGTCATAAAAATGATTGTGTTTACATATTTGATTGCTAATGTTTAGCGCATTTCATTATTAACACTGGGACTATCAGGATTCTAGAATTCTAGCAAAAAAACTACTAGAATGGCAATAGCCATTCACATATGTCTGTTCGCATAAGATGTCATATTCATTCATTTTCATTTCGGCTTAGTCCCTTTATTAATCTGGGGTCGCCACAGCGGAATGAACCGCCAACTTATCCAGCATATGTTTTACGCAGCGGATGCCCTTCCAGCTGCAACCCATCTCTGGGAAACATCCATACACACCCATTCACACTCATACACTATGGACAATTTAGTCTACCCAATTCACCTGTACCGCATGTCTTTGGACTTGTGGGGGAAACCGGAGCACCCATAGGAAACCCACGCCAACACAGGGAGAACATGCAAACTCCACACAGAAACGCCAACTGACCCAGCCAAGGCTCGAACCAGCGACCTTCTTGCTGTGAGGCGAACGTGCTACCCACTGCGCCACTGTAAGGCAAGATGTCATATTGTCATGTCATATTTATATTCAGATCTTTTATTGAGATTTTACAATTAAGATTTGAATGCCTGTTGTCATATTTTATGAGTTCATTACATTTTTTTGTAAAAACTGATTGGCTAGGTCTAGTGCTAACCCATGTGGTAGTTTTCTAATGCTAAATGATGGTTTGTATTGGCATTCCCTATATATGTGTCAAATAATGCTAAATAACATTAATATGCCAACTTATCTAAACAATTATCCAATCATGGCATTTGGTAATTTTCAAAACGATGGAGATATTACACTCACCGGCCACTTTAGTAGGCCCAGTTCTTCTTTAATCAGAATGTCTAAATCATTCACTTGAATAATTAGCAACTAGTCTCGACATGGTCAAAGTGTCTTGACAGATCTTTGCTTAATATTCGAATGATTTTCGGCATAAAAATAACATTGATGACTTTTACTACCCCTACAAATATACCCTCATGGGTTGCATAAATCTATAATTGTATAAATCTCATGGGTTTAGACTGACTTTTTAACAGTCTGAAAATCAACCGAGACCATGCTGCAATGCATTGTAACCATGCAAAACAAAACATCAAAGTAACACCATTCTTTTTCTGTGTTTACGTCAAAATGAACAACTAAAGGGATCCAATATAATAAAATACAAAAAATAATGCCATGATAGTAGAGGATTCCATTTGAAAAATCTTCTTCCCTAACTTTATATTGAAGATGGGCCTGGCACCTTACAGTTTATAGTAAATCAAAAGAAGTCACAATGGGGATAGCTGGAGTCTTTAGGGACAGTGTTTAATGTTGGGGCTGCTGGCAGACAGCGGGGTGTGGGTGGAGTATATGCTGGAACATCAACAGTGTCACTGGGCCTTTTGCCCTCCCAGAGGCCCTGGGGGGTTGAGCTTATTAGAGAGCCTGCCTCAGACAGTCTGATGGGAAAGGGAAAGAATAGACACGTGTCCTTATTTGACCACTAATGCTGTTGGGCTTCTTAAGAATTGTATACACTTTTGAGAGTTTAACAGTTTTGTCCGTAAGAGAAATATATCATCATTTTAGATGATTAAAGTTTAATAACATTGGCAACATTGTATTTAGGGGGGGTTTCTGGTTTTTAAAACCATGGCAGACCACATTCACAAGAATACTTTCAACTTTTTTTATTATAATCTTCCAAATGCACAAACTAAGAAGATTTGTTCAGAGCACAAGAACAACATACCTGCTGAATGTATGAATTTGCTCTGGAAATTCCACGAACACAAGATCTCCCAGAATAAATAAATAAATAAATAAATAAATAAATAAATAAATAAATAAATAAATAAATATGAACGATGATCAATAGCTTTCCTTTTTTTGCCCTATTTTGAGTGTTCTTGCAAGAATCATTATGTTTGTCAATACTCCACTTTTGTGACGTTTTGTATGTTTATTTGTGTGTGTGTTCGTTTATATTTATATATAAACTGTAAAAAATAATTAATTTACAGGTGCCCATAGCTAGTAATGTATGGATATTTTCTGTTTATGTATACTTTCAAAATATTGGAATTATTGGACTTTGACCTCTGTTCTAACAACTCATTTAAATTTAAAAAAACTGACTTGTATTTGCTTTTTTTGTAGCTTGAAACAGTATGTTGTATAATAAATAGCAAAAAAGTAAAGCAACATAAATATGATCAGATAATTCACATGACCAACCCAGACAATATATTGTTTCAAACTATTAAATATGTCAATAAAGTCACTTTGTTTAACATTTTAGCACCCAATGTTGTCAAAGCAAAACTCAAGCCTTATAATGCATAAAAAAGCATAAAAACAACAACCATTAATCATTACAAATGAACAAAGGTTCATGTTTATAATATGTATAATTTATTTTAGACATTTTTTTGATCATTTATATTTTGTGCTACTGTATTATTACTTTACTGAATGAAAGCATGCAGATTTCCATGTGCAACGAAACCCACGGTGTGCTTCTAAGGTTTGGTTTACTCATTTAAAATTGATTCAATAGCGCACAGGTCTTCATATTCATGACATAAATCTCTACCACATTGAAATGCCATTAATATTTCAGAATGCGGGACATTTTCAGTACATCACCAGAGATGGCAATGACACTTAATTACGTTTGTGGTGGTCAATCCACCTGTACTGCACTCAGCAAGTTTTTCATCGTCTTTCTGAATGCATCACTCACGAACAAATCTGTACTTCTCACACAGCAAATGACCCTACAGCACAATGTATTTTTCATCTCCATCAATCATGCAACCAAATGCTTTTCATTCCTGCTACATGCAAATCTGTTTTTATTTATCAGGCTAATTTGCATGCCAAATCTGTGATTATACATCATCAGCAGTTATGAAAGGACAATAATTAGCAATGCTAAGAAGTGGGTAATTACCACCGCAGTCACAGGATTGTTCTAAATTAACTCTTGTCTGCAGAGGTTCATGTGCTGAATTAAGCGTTTTGTAAAATTCTTGTGGGATGACGAGATTGCTTACCTTGACAAATAGATGTTGGGAATTGTGCGCCGTGTTCTCTCTCAGCATGCAATTATGGCAAATTTACAAAAATGACTATAATACAAAGTGCTTGGAACGTGAATTACCCTTCATTGCTCCTGTTGTGACAAAGGCATAGTGTGAGAATGTAGATCAAAATATGCTCAAAATTTGTTGTATATAAATTGAGCTTTGTATGGGAATCTGGCTGTAAGCTGATACAACAATACTGCAATTGTTTTAATAATATATTCCAGTTATTGCCTCATGTTTTCTCTAGAGAGAGGACAGAGGAGGAGAGAGAGAAACACAAGTTACTCCTTTATTCAATTAGGTCTTATCATCAAATAGCAGGACCAACAGAAATGGAAAGTGAATATGTACAATTAAATCACAATGTCCACAAACTCAAGGCAAGAGGAATTTAGCACTCTTTGCTGTGTGAATGGATCTACATGGTACTTAAGCTTGGTCCCCTTAGAAAAATGCTCTTTCCAAAAACGAGTCTTTGTTCATTTGGATGGCAAAGGCATATACAATTTTTACAAAAACAATCCCAATCGTATAACCTGTGAGGAAAGCTTTTTTTAGTTGTTGCTGTTGCTGTTTATTTTACACAATGCATGTTAATTTTCTCAACTGGTGGAGTCACAACTGGGAAAATCTGCTTTTTTTCTGCGGAAAATCCACTGCAAAAATGTTCTATCTAGTAAAAAAATCTAGAAAAAAATTAATTAATTCATTTTCTTTTTGGCTTAAGCCCTTTATTAATCTGGGGTCGCCACAGCGGAATGAACCGCCAACTTGTCCAGCATATGTTTTACGCAGCGGATGCCCTTCCAGCTGCAACCCATCACTGGAAAACATCCATACAACTCAATCCAAACATCCATACACTCATACACTAGGGCCAATTTAGCTTACCCAATTCACCTATACCGCATGTCTCTGGACTTGTGGGGGAAACCGGAGCACGCGGAGGAAACCCACGCAAACATGGGGAGAACATGCAAACTCCACACAGAAATGCCAACTGACCCAGCCGAGGCTCGAACCAGCGACCTTCTTGCTGTGAGGCGAATGTGCTACCCACTGCACCACCAAGCTGCCCCTAGTAAAAAAATTTAAAGAGTTAAATTTGTTTTCTAGCCAAAAAAAATTCACATTGATCTCATAAGAGGTGAATGTGTAAGATTATTATGATTGTTTTAAAATTGTATCTTTTTTTTTTTCAAAGACATAATGCAAAATGAATATGCATGCATGTGTGATCCTGATTTAATTCATGCAAAAATCTTATTTTTTTTGTTTACATAATTTTGGCTAATTTAAAACAGAAAATATTATAACAATTTTTAAATGAAGAGGCATTCTCATGCTTAGCAAATCTATTTTTAAGACATTTACACAGAAAATAAGAAAAATAAATAAATAAAAAAAAAATAAAAACAATTAGCAAGGTAGTTTAGACATGATTAAATTAAAAACACTGCTTGGAATAAGTGTTATAATACCTATTTTAAGACTTGTTTTTCTTTACTAAAGCCTAACCCCCTTATACTAAGCATAATTATCTTACTGCAATGGTAGATAGTTTGACTTGAGTGTAAATGCAAAAAAACCTTTTGCTCACAATGGTGCTGTAAGCTTGTGTTCCTTGAAGACACAAATGTCCTTGAAGGCCACACAGAAGTCACTGGACAGTCTGTTCTCTTATAACCCAACTCATGTGTATTTAGCAGAGCAACCAGACTATCTGTCTCCTAAATAAAATTTAATAATGATTTCATCCACTTTGTCTCTGTCTTGAGGGACAGGAAATTTAATTTCCAAAAAGCCATTCTGGATTATGATTCCTAAGTCATTACAAGGATCTTCTTCAAATGGCAGTGAATAATAATGTGTAGAAAAGTTGTATATATAAGTCTTGCATAAACCTAGAGAAATATCAGCAGGAAAGTGACCATTCTGTTCTTACTAATCTACTCTGTGCCTCTCTAGTACCCAGTTACATTAAGTGTAACCACAATACCATTGTAAGTATACAGTTCCAGGGATAATCTGCTTTTACTGACCCTATTTTAAGGATAGCATTTTATTTCCTGGCCTCAGATGACTGTATTTGTTATGAAATTGTGACAGCTCAAAAGCTTTCTGGTTTGTGTGCCAATGTTTCACTGACAATTTAACAATTGCTACTTTTTTTTTTTTTTTTACTAAGACCCGAGGACAGAATAGGGTGACAATAACATAAATGAAATCATTAAGCAGCCTGAGCTATTTTCTGTAGTTGGTATTTAATGTCCTGAATAGGCTGTGTTTGTGCTTTGTCATGTGGCATTTCACAAATGCTAAATGAATGGTGATTATTTGGAATTCTTTTTCACACATAAGTACTATTAACGCAATTATGCATAGAGGTGGTTATTGTGGACTATTATACAAACTTCACAGATATCACAGCTACAAAGGCTTGAACAACAGCAGCCCCTGGAGGCTAACTGATTTTGGAAGTCTCAAGCTCTCACTCCTGTGTTCTTTGTCTTTCTCATTATCACCCATTCACACACCAAAAAAGCAGAACAGATTAGTTGATGCAGAGTTAAGTATTACTCTGACAATCTTTTGACAGTGTAGTGATAGCTACTACATTTAACTTTAAGCTTTTAGACACTAGACAGAACCTAAGCTGTGAGATGCTGTTACCATGGAGTTTTTCCCATCTCTCTCAAATTCTTGCACAATAGCTTCCCATTAACTTTTAGAAACAGTTCGGAGACACGTAATTGCTGTGTCAGATAACAGAGTCCTCACTAGGCTTAATTTGACTGACAAGCCCACGTAGGAAGCAGCAGCACCATTCATTCACAGTTCTAACACAACGGAGGTGTGAAAGACTTAGATCTCATAATTTTTTTTTTGGTGGCTTTGAGTTGAATGCCATCCCCAAGTGGGGCCATTGCTTGCTGCAGAATGCCTGTGAGTATGTGGTAGGTAGTTGTTATTGAAAGTGACTACCGAACATAGTGACTTGTCTCTTTCACTCATTCGATATCTCCACAGTGTTCATCCTTGCATTGTCCTCCGACCTCTGTCAATCTGACTTTGTTTCCCACATTTGTTTCTCATCATTCCTTATAGGAGATGCAACCTCCTCTTACTGTTTCAAACTCACACCCTCATACTTGCAGTTTTTAACAAGTTGACAAGGTGTGAGCTCATTCAGATGCACGCTGTGACAAGGGCAACCCAGTTACTCACTAGACTCTCAGTGGAAGTAAATAAATCGCCAAAGACACCTCAAACAGCTAATGATCCTGGCACAGTCTCTTCATGTGGCAGCTGGGAAGAGGTGAAGAAAATATTGACTGTCAAAAGTAGGTTAGGCTTAGTCATTTAACTTTTCTTCAGATTTGCTCACTGACTTGATAGTATAAACCCGGGAGATATAACACTACAATACTCATGCTGCCAAAGGGCAGTTCGCTGAAAGCCTAGAGGCAGATAGGATGTGAAAATCTCATTAGACCAATGAGAGAGACAGGACTTGATGTCTTTGCCTTTGATAGTGAGGCCCCCCCCGATGTCCAACAGACGCCATAGCCAGCTGCCTGGTACACCTCTGGAAAACTCTCCACCTAACAATACGTCTCAAGCAAAAACATGTCAGCCATCAAATTGGTTGGCAGTAACGTGAACTCTAGGGTGGCTTTTATTGCCCATGATTTTCACATTTTCCGTTAGATTCTCTGATCTCACAATCGCAAGCTGTCCATCCGAGCACCAGGGTGAGAGACAATTCGTGCTCATTTTGGGATTCAGACTACCCGCTGGAGCATGAAATGAGCTCATTTCGGTCAGAGAGGAACCAAATGACGAGAGCTGAAATAATGTCACACCCCATCGTTATCATTTATTCTTTCAGCAAAGAGGAAAATGCGTCCTTCTTCTTCCAGTGCACTGACTGTCGGCTGAGGAACTGTGCCTATCCACTCCTGCTAAACAATCTGATGTGTTTTTCCTGCTGTGATCACAGGGATGGAAGGGATAAAGAGAGGATGGAAAGATAGAGAGCTTCCGCATGGAAAGTAGATTGTTCAGGCTCACCAGGTTCAGGATCACCATCAGCAATGTGCTTCAAAAAGATGTTTGCCTTCCTATTTAAAGAGATTAAGATCCAGCCAGTAGCCTGGGGCCTTATACCACGAAGGTCCTTTAAAGCTTTTCTGCCTGAAAGTAGAAAAATAAACCTCCCGCAGACCCTTTGTTGCATAACATTTACTGACTAGTACTGGGGTGAGGTGGCCAACTCCAGTCCTGAAGAGTGCTGCAGAGTTTTGCTCTAACCCTAATCAAACACACCTACAAATACTACGAACCTAAAGTAGTGTCCTCTCAGAAATTAAAGGAGGAAATGATCACTTATCCTTTCAGTTTCAACAGAATATAGAGCTGTTGACATCACTTTGGCATGTGAACTGCAAAATGATTTTATTTGTTTGTATATTTATTTGTATATCACATTTAAAAACACAATTGAACTACCTCTATGGCAATGGCAATTACACAATTGGTGGGTGTATTCTTATTCCTATTTCATATCCATGTCCAAGTCATTCACATATGTAGGATCGCTCACAAAGACATTTTATAGACACTGACAGGGTCACACACACACCAGATGAGAAGTGTCATTGCATTGTGCCACATCTTTTCTATGAGCACACACCAGCAGCACAATTCAGTGTCTGTCTATGGGAAAAAAAAAAAAAAAAACAATGTAAAGATGTGGTGCGCTGTGTTATTACTTCTCATCCTGTGTGTGCGACAGATTGGTAAACTATTTGGGATGGTAACTATTTGAGTATGACATGCTTATTCATGTTGAATCTATGTGTGCAGTCAATCCCCCTTTCAGGCAAGCATTTGCAGATTTCACAAATGTTGCCACACAGTGGGCAGCACTGTAGTCACTCCAGCTGATGGTGAAGTCACATGCATACCCTATATAGAACAGGGATCTCCGACCCTGCACTTTGACCCTGAACACAATAATTAGCTGGTTAAGGTGTGGTTGATTGGGATTAAAACTAAATTCGGTAGTAGTAGGTAGTATATGTCAAAATATATATTTACTATTTCGCGCAGAATAAGGGACCTCTCACCAGGTCTGGTACGGGGGCTGCAGACTTATAAAGACATGTGCCCTGAGGTTATGATCTGGCTGTGTCTGCATTACATTATACAAGTTTTCAGTGTTCTTTCGCACAACTAGTAGAGAGCAGGTTTTTTTTGCCATTGCTTCTCTGCTACTGTCTTTTCAATTAAGATAAAGTACTGTATATGTGGAGTGTGAACTAAATCTTGTCTCTACAGGTGCCGTCAGTCTCCAGAGTGAAAGAGACAAGCTGAGAGAAATCACAAGAACACAAACATGTAATTGGCTATAGTTTATTTGTTCTCCCTGAGAGTCCCTGTCCGCTAAGTTTCAATTTAGTGTCTTTTGAGGTGATATTACGAGACAGGCAAGGGTGTTGTCAAGGGAGGAAAGGGGGGCGACAATGTAAAGTAAAACTTGGCTTTCTTTGTTCATTTGTTTGTTTGTTTGATGGGGTTGTCCTTTAAGGAATCTAGACGATAACATTTACACTTGAAACATTCATTAGTGATCAGAGAGTATTACAGAATTTGTTTTGACATGATTGTCACTTAGATTCAATCTTGACAAGAATGCCTTATCTTAACTCATCAATGAATTCTGAAAGCATTAATAATGTTGAAAAATGATTTCATAAAGGCTCTCACTTGTTATGACAGCCTTTCAAGCTCCAGTGTCATAAGATAATTACATACTTAGTCATAGGCTCTTGTTCATTTTTCATTTATAAATTATTTTCTAGCACATCCCCACCACTGCTACTCAACTGCTTTTGCTTTAGGACCAACATTTTACACTGGACATCAGGTTCTGACTCTACACAGTGCATAAATGACAGCATATGTGCATAATATGATTTTATTTTAAAATTATTTTTGGCACTTACACTGGTAAACTTGTTTCCCTCTCTAAAATGAACGTACTTCTCTACTTTTGACAGCATGTGAAAGCATTTGCGCATCATAAATCTACTAATAAATGCTCCATATTACCATAAAGTTCCATGCTCACAGACTTGTGAAGGTACATGTTCCTCTTTTTTTTTAAATGTGATTTTCCAAGGATAACTATGAAAGATTTATTGTTTTTCTCAAACAAAAATTATTGAAACATTGTCTTGTGTATTCACAGGGAAATAGAGAAAGGATGTTTATCCTTATATATAGTCAAAAGATACAGTACTGCTGCTCCATAAAACCATAAGTAATGTATGTTTATTAATGTGTGCTCAGCCCTGCTTAATGCCTTAATGCTGGTCGAATTCCACTGTGTGTACTTGGCATGGCTCACACACACACACACACACACACACACACACACACACACACACACACACACACACACACACACACACAATGTTTGAATTTTTAGTCAAATGTTTTATATGTTTAATATTTGAAATGAAGGTTTTTATTGTTAAGTGAAAACAAAATACAAAACTACATAGCCCGGTGTAATAGTGTTTGCCCCTAAACATAATAACTGATTAAGCCATTGATCTGCAATCAAGCATTTTTGGTAACTCACAATGAGTCTGTTACAGCACTGTGGAGGAATTTTGATCCACTTATCTTTGCAGATAGGTTGTAATTCATGGTTTTCAAGCATGTCACAACATTTCAATTGGATTCAGGTCAGGGTTTTTACTAGGCCACTCCACAGTCATCATTTTGTTTTTTCTTCACCTATTCAGAAGTAGATTTGCTGGTGTGCTTTGAATTATTCTCCTGCTGCAGACCCCAGGTTCACTTCAGCTTGAGGTCACTAACAGATGGCCAGACATTCTCATTCAGGATATGTTGGATATTTTACACAAAATAATTAATGGTTCCATTTATCACAAGTCTTCCAGGTCAGAGAAAAACAGCACCAGACATCACACTACCACCACCACATTTTACTGTTGGTATGATGTCCTTTTTCTGAAATATAGTGTTACTTTTTTCGCTACACAAAATTGGACACACACCTTCCAAAATGTTAAACATTTGTGTTCTTTTTGCTCAGCAATGGTTTTCATCCTGGGACCTTTTTGTCCCAGTCTTTTTCTTATGATGGAGTCATTGTCACTCATATTATAATATACTTAATATTAAAAATCTTTATTTAAAAACTGCATAATGTGTTTACTTGTGCTATCTTTGACTAATATTTAAATTAGTTTAAAGATATAAAACAATGAAGTGTGACAAACATGGAAAAACAAACTTTTCACACAAGTGTATATAGACAGTTTTTAATATACATGTTATATCTGTATGCTATCCATATATTATATCTGGATTTAAAAACTGCTGTTCAAGGCTTTGTCAAGCAGTTTGCAGTTTCAAGCTTTCAGTCTAAACAGATTGGACCTGCTATTGAATGCATGTAATAGCTGTCTAGGCATTTCTGAAAAGGAGCATTTCATGAAAAGGTTTGGTTATTGGTTGTACTAGAATAGGTTAACATGCTTTGGCATTTTAACCTAACAACATATAAAATACAAAATCACTGTACATTGCGGCAGCATCTCTATTTCCAGTCTGCCTGAAATGCTTAAACTGAGTTCTGGTTTCTTCAAAGCCTCTTTCTGAATAACCCAGGGTGCTTTGATTGGCCAGCTGACTCATTATGACCAGACAAAAATGCCCTGGTTATGATCGTAACCCTTGTTCCCTGAAGAAGGGAACAGAGACTTGTGTCAGAGACACTTTGGGAGATGCTAGATGACCAATCACTCTGAAGGGTAAGAAAACTGGACAATGGTTGTCTATGAGTTGGCAGACCACAGCTCCGCTGGTGCTGGTGATTAATCATTAGTAGAGTATATAACCAGCACCTGAGAGAGCGTCTTTCAGACTTTAGCCGCTAAAGAGCCAACCACTCAGCTATCAGCTGGAGACCCAGCTGCTGTGGTAAAAGGTGACACACGTCTCCGTTCCCTTCTTTGGGGAACGTTGGTTACACAGACCAGGTGACAATATGGACATATGGGCTAGCCCTAACCAGGGGGATGGTAAGCGGGTAAGGAAGACACGGGTCCGCCTGAGAAGGGGGAACACTCCAAGGCTAAATGACGCATATGGGATTGTCAAGCAGGGATCACGCATAGCTGGCACTGATCGTTAGCATGTGGGCAGACCGAGCTGGCATACCAACATCATACTGAGCGAATGGGACACAGCAGGGAAAAGGCTAGATCTGCCTCCTCTGTGGGCAGCTCTTGCAGGGCGGGAGGGGGGTAGAATGCTTAGGCATGTAGCTGGGCCCAAATTCCAGGCATGATTTACTGATCAAAAATGCCTCCAGATTGCCAACTCTCTTGATCGATGCCAACGCAACCAGCATAGCTGTTTTCATGGACAGAATTTTTAGGGGTACTGAGTGGCTTGAATGGATCTCTCTGCAGACCTACTAGGACTACAGAGAGATCCCACGAGGGCATGAAAGAGGGACGGGATGGATTTAATCACTGCGTCTCTGATGAATCGGATGATTAGGTCTCCTGAGCGTGCTGCCATCCACCAAGAGTGCAGCAACGTAAACCTTCAGAGTGGAGGGTGTCAGCCTATGCTCCAAACTTATCCTGAAGGAACGATAACACAACGCTAATTCAGCATGTCCAGGGGTCTTCTTGGTGAGAAGTGCACCATTCAGCGAATAGGCTCAATTTCAGGGTGTAGGAATGCCTCGTAGAGCAGCAAGAGCAGCATAATGATTTGTTTATTCATTAAGCTCTGTCAAAGTCATAGCAGTGACATGCACCATGACACTGTCAGTGACACAGGTCACTAATGTCAGTGACATGCCACTATCAAGTGGCACATGCCAGTGATATGTGACAGTAGGTCAACATCGACATGCACCTCTACACTGTCAGTATCAAATGGCACATGCCATTGAAAACCGGACATGCCACCGGAAGTGTCACTACACTGCCAATGGCATCTGTACATGTACAGATGTTGTGTAACTTCATATTAAAACTGGCCTCTTGTCCAATCATGCGAAAACATAGTGGACGTGACCAACCTGTGAACTCAATCAAGATTAACCAATAGAAAAAGGCCTTTCATCCTGGAGTGAAGATACCGCCCACTGAGCTGCAGCCTTCAAAACATTTCAACTCCCAAACAAAGATTTTACAAAACAAAACTAACTCCATAGTTATATACTCTACCAATGATTAATCACCAGGACCTGTGGAGTTGTGCTCTGCCAATTCATATGCCGCGGTCACACTACAGTTTGAGCATGTGAAATTCTGTTGTACGACGCTGCGAAAAGGGGCAGGATTAAACAAGATGATTAGACATCTAAAAAAGCGTGCGATTGGTCTATATTTTAAATATATTTACTCCTCAGAGCGATTGGTCATCTACCATCTCCCAAAGTGTCTCTGACACACGTTGAAGTTCCCTCTGAAGGGGACCCCCAAGTGTGATTCAAAAATATGATTCCACTTGCCACAACTGCACTATTGCAACACAAACCATTAAAATGACACTGATTTTACCATGAGCCCAAGTCAGATTCAAACAATGCATTTTTTCACACTCTTGAAACACAAAACATCCCCACATCATGGCGAAAACAATACAATCAACTGAACATTTCTTTCTTTCTTTCTTTTCTTTCTTTTTTTCTTTCTTTCTTTGTTTCTTATCTCTTTAAACTGTATCATGCTAATATTTGAAAATGCATAGGAAGCAGCAATTCTTGTTTTCAAAATGGTGCATTTTAGGCAGGTCAGAAGCAATGTTATCTGAGGTAAAGAATGGAACCCTTTTGTGGGACACTGAGCTTTTTGTTTTCTTCTTCAGATTCAGTACTCGCACATTATACACTAAATGAAAAGGAAAAAAAAAAAAATTCTGCCCCAAACACAACATTTAGAGTATATGTTAAAAGGGATTGTGCATAAAAACATGCTTGAACAAACCTAGTCAAGTGGCTTAGAACTGATTCTGAGGTCTGAGACGAATATAATAGAAGGATGTAGCATGTCCATATTTCACACAGCAAACTTCACACAGAAATGCCAACTGACCCAGCCAGGACTCGAACTAGCAACATTCTTGCTGTGAGGCAACAGTCCTAACCACTGAACCACCGTGTCACCTTCTCCATTTATTATTATTATTATTATTATTATTATTATTATTATTATTATTATTATTATTAATTCATTTATTTTATTTTCGGCTTAGTCCCTTTATTAATCTGGGGTCGCCACAGCGGAATGAACCGCCAACTTATCAAGCATATGTTTTACGCAGCGGATGCCCTTCCAGCTGCAACCCTTCACTGGGAAACATCCACACACACTGATTCACACTCATAAACTACGGACAATTTAGCTTACCCAATTCACCTATACCGCATGTCTTTGGACTTGTGGGGGAAACCGGAGCACCCCGAGGAAACCCACACCAACACAGGGAGAACATGCAAACTCCACACAGAAATGCCAACTGACCCAGCCGAGGCTCGAACCAGTGTTACCTACTTGCTGTGAGGCAATCGTGCTACCCACTGCGCCACTGTGGGGCCCTATTATTATTATTATTATTATTATTATTAATCCAAGCAAAGCTGTTGCCAATGTTTCAGTAAATTCATCAAATCTGAGCTTTGCATATTTAGTTAAAATAGAAATTAACAAACATTTTGTATGCAGTTGAACTGTGCACAATTATTTCAACAACGTTTTAAATTCTTCTTCTCTCCATGCAATAAATGCATGTCCTTAAGTAGTTTTGAGGTGTAATATAGAAGGAAATTGTGAACAAACATACAACAATGGCAGAGTATGTGGTAGTGCTTTTGAATCTCAAGTCTTTGTCAAAACTACATCAGCAAAGTTTAAGAATTTAATCAATAGTATAATCAACAATATACATACACATCAGTGTCGCTTTTCTACAGGTACTGTTTACTATCAAATCACTGTCGCCATTGTCCTGGGGCTGCCGTCACATCATCCAAGTGGATGCTGCACACTGGTGGTGTGGAGAGACCTATAACATATGCAGTATATACGTACTTTTTTTATTTATCTTTTTGACGCCGAGTAGTTTATCACTTTAAGACAAATTGATTAGTTTTTTTGTGTTTTCATATTCATGTAGTTATATGATAGCTAATGCTTTTCTACTTTTTAACATAATAAATATGTTTATGAATATGAATAGATCTGTTGAAAGCAGTTGAATTGAGTTAGAATGCCAAATGTTCTCCTTCTATTCAAATTTTACATTGAAGGGTGCTTACCCACCGGCAACTATAGTTGCCGTTTAATTAAATATGATTTTCTTGAAAGGAAAGGAACCGTAATCACTGCTGCAATTCAGATTCAGACTTTTTTTTCTGATAGTGATGAAGAGAGTGAGAGAAAAAGGACAATGAAAGAGAGAGGATTAATATGTAAAAAAAAGAGTGCAAATTAAAAGAAAGGAAGTGACATAGGAACAGACATTGTGAGAGCAATGCCAAGGGACAAATGAGAGAGCAGACAGGCTGGGGTTTGGCTGGAGGACATGATGTCCTCTATGATGTAATCGAGGTGCAGTTGTAAGGGATCTGGCGTCGCTAGCAGGCTCAGTTCCCTGGCGTAGCCTCACCGATGGCCATGCGTTCAGCATGAGGCACAGAGGAAAAGCTCCGCCGCTAGATGAGCAGTAAATTGACAATCTCGCTGCTCTCAGAAATGTCAGAGAGAAGTTATTAGCCTGGCAGTGCGCCATTTTCTATATATAGAAGCTGGCACATTTTCATAGGAGCATTATCATTTGCCAGCAGATGAGCTGAGGAGCGAGTGAAAGAAAGAGAGAGAATGAAACAGTCAATTTACTGCAAGAAATAAAACACTATTTGTTTTTATCATTAAAGGAAGGGGAGTGGAAATTGAAATGAAAAACGAGCAGAGATATCATATAGCCCCAAATTACTCAGTTCCGGTGAGATGCCTTTGTAAATCAGAAAGTCACAAAAAGGGCAACCACAAGAGATGTATGGCAACAAAAATAAGGCAATTTTGCATAATCATTAAAAGCCCATGATGTGTGTTTTTCTTTTATTATGCCTCATGATGTAGTTAAGCAGCGGTGAGAGAGAAATTGAGGCCGCAAGATGATGTCTGTGCATGATAATGTGTGAGTCCTATCGTGTCAAACTCTGCCTTCACTCACCATCACAAAGATTTTATAGCCGTAAAATTGAAAGGACAACAGAGAACACAGATGTCATCTCTAATAGTTTTCTATCCAGATTAATGGTCTGTGAAATTCCCCATCGTGCAATGTGAAGAGTATATTCAAGGCAGGATATCAAATTTGGTACAGTTGTGGTACCAAAACCACATCAACACAAACACCCATATATATTTATATATATATTTTTTTCTGACTTTACATTCCTTCTTTTTATTCTGCTCAGACAGCTTTTCCCTGAATTGGTGGTTTATGTGGTTTGGTCATTATTATGCACCTTGCAGAGCGTGACAGTGACTTCCAAAGAAATGCTACAAGAAAAGCAGAGGGGCAGAAGGACATTTTCCTCAACCAGACCTTTAGGAGATGCTGAATCTAATGGCCTGAAGGGCAAAAAAATAGATTTATCTTCACATTGTGTGTATATCAACATCATTCAAGCTTAAGAAATACATTTGCAGGACCCCCAAGTATGTAAGTCACAAATACATCTAAAGAATACTGTTGAAGTAGCAAAATGTTGTAAAAAGGAATGGTGTGTGAAATTGACAACATCGTCCTGTGAGAGAATTTTTTTTTAAAGAAATTGACACATTTGTTTAAATTTTGTCATAAAAGCATGCATCTATTTACAGCAAGAAGGTTGCTGGTTGGAATCAATGCCTTTCTCTGCAAAGTCTGCATGTTCTTCCTGTGTTTGAGTGTGTTTTCTCTGGGTGCTTCCGTTTCCCCCACAGTCCAAAAACACGGTATAGGTGAGTTGGATGAACTAAAATTGAGTGTATAGTGTATGAGTGTGAATGAGTGGCTGAGTCTTTCCCAGCACTTGGGGTTCGTGCACTCTCAGGTTTGCAACAGGTGAATCAAATGCTGGTTAATTGACAGCTCATTCTGCTGTGGTAAACCCTGATAAAAGCTGAAGCAAAGTAATTGTGTGTGAAAAGTAAATAACAATCAATAATATTTCCAAAGTAATAAAAACTAAAACAGAAATTGTTCAATTGTTTAAACAAACAAAAGATAAATTGCACAAACACTGGATGAAATTATGGCAAAACAACCAAATTTAATCAATCAATCAATCAATCAATCAATCAATCAATTAATCAAAATGACATTAAGTACGTTTACATGGACACCAATAATCCAATTTTAATATGATTAAGACAATACTCTAATTAAGAGTCTACCACTTAAACATCGATTTTTGATTAATTTAATCCGCTTAAGGTCATAATCAAGCTAAACAGAAATCGAATTAAGATGTGAAGTGACAATTTTAGTCACATTATTGAAACACCTTAATCAAACTATAACTGTGGAGTAGAATTTTCGCCGCATTTTGCGACAGGATAGTGTATACACACATGGCTGTTTGACACTATTTTCTGCACCTACCGAGTCAGTGAAGGACCACAAACACCTGGATCGCGAAATGCACAGTTTTTTTTCCCCATACGGCGTGCAGTATCAAATTTCATTAAAACTACACTCGTCCAGCAGTTCATACGCTCATCCAATGTCTCGTTTGTCACAGGGGGCATGCATGAAATGTTTCTGAATGAAAATGAAAGTACCAAACTGCAGTTAAAGTCAACAAATTAAAAATGAAACACCTGAAATTGAAATTACATGAAACTCCGGAATAAATGTGGATAGCGTGGTGACGCAATGACGCTAATCGAATTATGTACTATAAAATGTAAAACGTGATCATGAAGGGAACATTCAGAAAACAACTCATGTAAACACCTCAATCAAATTATTGTCTCATTAAGATTAAGGCAAATAATTTGATTATTGATGTATGTATGTGTTTATGTAAGCAGATCCATTTATATCTATAACAAAAAAATGATATTGTTACCTACCATCAGATAAATGTAAACTTTTGATGGTGCCCTTTAGAAATTACTAGCAGTGTTACTACATATCAACTAACTTTTTCATTAGCCAGTTGTGACTGGTATAGGTAGGTAGGGCTGTGCTTCATCCACCAGAGAACATTCACATTTACATGGACTACAATCCTGTCTCAAAGTCCTGTCATGCAACACACACACCTGCTCCAAGTCTTCATTGATTAGACTCACAGAGCTGATGCTGCTCATGGACTGATTACACTACACATTCAGTATGGCTCACTTTGAGACTCTCATTACTGAGTCTTGTTTATCTGTCAAGTTAACATTACGACACATTTTCCTTGCCTTGTTTTGCCGTGTTAAACCCTTGCCTTGTTTGTTTGTTTGTTTATGTTGTCTGCTGCCTGCCTGTACTGACCATTCACCTGTTGTTTGACCACGACTCTGGATTCCCTGTAAACATCCGTTTGCTCCTGATTATGATCATTGCCTGCCTGACCATTCTCTTTATAATAAATCCTGCATTTGGATCCACTCTCCATTGTCAGTGTCTCCCTTGTGATAGAAAACTCAGCCTCAAACATGGATCCAGCAGGAAGTCTCGTCAGGCTACAGCAAGGTCGCAATTCCCTCGAGGACCATATCAGTGAGTTTTGCCACCAACCTGCAAACATTCAAGATGGCCGCCTCCAGTTCTCCAACTCACAAAATGGCTGCCTCCAGTCCTCCAGCTCACAAGATGGTAAGCGCCAATCTGCTACTGTTTCAGAATATGGTTTCTTGCCATGTCATGGTTCCTGTCCTGCTTCCTGTTCCTGATATACTGTACCATCACCTGAGCCACAAGAATGGTCTCCACCACCTGAGCTGCTAGAGCTGCTGCCACCACCGGAGCTGTTACTGCCAGAACTGCCACCACCAGAGCTGCTTCTAGAGTCGCCACCAGAGTCGCCGCCAGAGCTGCCAAAGCCAGAGCCATTGACGCCGCCAGAACCCTCTGTATTTCCCAAATGGTGGGCGCCAGATACCTCTGAACCCCTCGAATGGCAGGCACCAGATCTCTATGAACTCATTGAATGGCGGACGCCAGATACCTCTAAATTCCCCAAATGGCCAGATCCTCCTGAATTCCACGAATGGCCAGAGACACCACCTGAGTCCCACGAATGGCCAGAGCCACCACCTGAGTTTCACGAATGACCAGAGCCGCAAACTGAATCCTACGGATGGCCAGAGCCTCCACCTGAGTCCCACGAATGGCCAGAGCTGCCACCTGAGTCCCACGAAAGGCCAGAGCTGCCACCTGAGTTCCACAAATGGCTGCCTGAGCCCTGTGACTTCCCAGTGCCGTCAGAGCCATGTGACTTCCCTGAGCTGTGTGACTTCCCAGTGCCGCCAGAGCCATGTGACTTCCCTGAGCTGTGTGACTTCCCAGTGCCGCCAGAGCCATGTGACTTCCCTGAGCTGTGTGACTTCCCAGAGCCGCCAGAGCTGTGTGACTTCCCAGAGCCGTGTGACTTCCCAGAGTTGCCAGAGTCATTTGCTACTTGAACCAAAGCCTCCTGACCCACTGGGGTTATATGAATTGCCAGTGTCTTCTGAACCAAAGTCTCCTGACCCACTTGGGTTAAATGAACTGCCAGGGCCTCCTGAACCAAAGCCTCCTGACCTACTGAGGTTAAATTTACCGTCAATGTCTCCTGAACCAAAGCCTCCTGACCCACTGGGGTTAGATAAACTACTAGTGCCTCCTGAACCTAAGCCTCCTGTCCCACTGGGGTTAAATGAACTGCCAGTGTCTCCTGAACCAAAGCCTCCTGACCCACTGAGGTTATATGAACTGCCAGTGCCCCTTAACCAAAGCCTTCTGACCCACTGGGGTTAGATGAACTGCCAGTGTCTCCTAAACCCATGCCTCCTAACCAACCGTGGCCATATACACTGCCAGTGCTTCCTGAACCAGAGCCTCCTGACCCACTGTGGGTGTATGACCCGCCTATGCCTGCTGAACCTAAGCGCCCAGACCTACTTCAGCTCCAGGCCCTCCGCAGCTCCACGCTCCAGGTACACCTCCGCTGCCTGGTCCTGGCCATCCATCCCTCCCCCTGTTCTGTCTCTGCTCCACCTCCCTGAACTGTCTGGAGTCTGCTCTTAGAGGGGGTGCTTTGTCACAGTCACCAACCTAGATCGCTGGAGAACATTCACATTTACATGGACTACAATCCTGTCTTAATATGAACTACAAGTCTTGTCATGCAACACACACACACACAGAGCTGATGCTGCTCATGGACTGATTACACTACACATATATATCGCTCACTTTGAGACTCTCATTGCTTGTACTCTGTAGTCTTGTTTATCTTTCAAGTTAACATTACGACAAATTTTCCTTGCCTTGTTTTGCCATGTTAGACCTTTGCCTTGTTTGTTTGTTTGTTTGTTTGATTGATTGATTGATTGTTTGTTTGTTGTCTGCTGCCAGCCTTCGCCTAATATTTGACCACGACTCTGGATTCCCTGTATACATCCGTTTGCTCCTGATTGTGATCATTGCCTGCCTGGCCATTCTCTTTATTATAAATCCTGCATTTGGATCTGCACTCTGTTGTCAGCGTCTCCCTTGTGACACACACATACAAATGAGTAAAAAATAAAAACGCATGTAACCCTTTGTTTTAAAACAACACTGTGCTGAAAATAAAAGCAGTTGACCCAAATATATATGGCCATGTCCACACCTACATGGGTATTTTTGTAAGCTGAGTTCTCCCCACTTTTGTTTTAAAAATATTCTCTGACCACATGAATTGCACATAAAAGGCACTGTGATCCATGTTAAGAGCACACCAAACCAATACTTTTATGCTTGGTTACTTACGAAACGAGGAATTAAGTATATACGTGACTGAATTGCACACAAGTCAAAGCAAACGCGAGAACCAAGGCAGACTACCATCCCTTGGTGTGAATGATGCAGAATATGCATTGCATTTGCTGCAAACGTGTTGAATTGCCTCATTCGCATCTTCCGCGTGTGGTGTGAACCCATACGTGTTGATTAATCAGAAAGGAACAAATGTCATAATGCGACTTCGCTTGAAAAATAACAGAGTAAAAGAAAGTAACAGTTTTGTAAAAGCACTAAGATACTGGAGACATACTTCATTCATGACTTGATAATACAGCCTGACCTCTACTACCTCTTACATATGATGCAGTAACTGAGGACTGAGAGCTGACCCTTCGTTTTGAGAGCATATTTGCCTCCTGTGCATTGGTTTTATCTTAACAGTAAATGACGTGCTCTCACCTCAATCAGACACATATCAGCCATCTTAATGTAAGTCCGCTAAGAAATTAATCAATGTATGAATTTTTTTTTTCAAGGTACAGTTCACTCAAAGATTTTCAAAAATATTCTCATTAATTCACTCTTAAGTGGTTCCAATCCTTTAAGATATTTTGCAGAAAGCTGGAAACTTGTAACCATTGACTTCCATAGTGTTTGTTTTTTCCTACTATGGAATCCATTCATTCATTCATTTTCTTTTCGGCTTAGCCCCTTTATTAATCTGGGGTCGCCACAGCGGAATGAACCGCCAAATTATCCAGCATATGTTTTACGCAACGGATGCCCTTCCAGCTGCAACCCATCACTGGGAAACATCCTTACACCCATTCACACTCATACACTATGGACAATTTTAGCTTTTACCCAATTCACCTATACTGCATGTCTTTGGACTGTAGGGGGAAACCAGAGCACCCGGAGGAAACCCACACGAACACGGAGAGAACATGCAAACTCCACACAGAAATGCCAACTGACCCAGCCGGGGCTCGAACCAGCGACCTTCTTGTGTGTTTTCAACAGAAGAAAGAAACTCATAAATGTTTGAAACAAGTTAAGGGTGAGTGAATGATGACAGAACTTTGTGTGAACTATCACTTTAAGGAACACATACTGTATATGATATTATTCAGTTTGTCTCAACGCTGTTGCTTTGTCAAACAAGCAAACAAACGTTTGCCATTGATTTACATACATGCATGCAAACACACACACAAGCACGCATGGACATGCACACAAACACACACACACACACACACACACACACACACACACACACACACACA